>JANAVB010014137.1:0-60622 GCA_029216955.1 Iris pallida
CAGGTATGCACGATATTTTTTCTATTGCTTATGGATTAATTCTTATCAACTGTTTCTTAAGTTGCTCTTCTGTTATGTTTGTCTTCTTTTTCCTATACTAATGTTATTGACAGGTGCATAATTTTCTGTAGCCTTATGATATATTCTTATTCTGTGCTTGGTGGGATTCTTTGTGTAGTAGTTTACTCGTTTTTAAGATGCACTGTTTGTCTTTTTAGTTTTCTCTTCATGAGACCCTGAAGGGTCAGGGAACACTCAAGTTTCTCCTATCAAAGAGGCATGACCTACTGTACATTATGTGTCTGCAGCAGAACTTAGTATCCTTGGCAACACAGATACCATTCTTTCACTCTTTTGTCTTAATGTGTCAGTGATGAATTTAATTCCCTTGCAAATTGTATTATCTTACCTCTTTGTTTAGACTCTCTTATAGTCTAAAGGGGTCTTGGAGGGGGAGTCCTTGGTTGTATGAGTTTAAATTGTATCCAAAGGTAGGTCTACCTATATACCAACTGGCCTCCTAGGTATTTGGTATGACCTCTCATGCTCGTAGCTACCTTGGCTAGGAATTGGCACCAATGTAGAGGGTTGACGTAGGCTGACAGCCGGTCGTAATCTTTTTGCAAATCTTTTTGGAGGTTGCTTCTACTCCTTAGCTGACCCCATTATGATGGGAGAAGGCTTGAATGTTGATGATGAGCAACAGGGATTTTGCCATCCCTACCTATTCTTTTTGCAGTTTGGCATCTGCCTTCTCTCTACTTATGTTTCCTAGTGCATTTTGATTCAGATCTTATTAGTTATGTGGTTCCCATTTGAACATGCAGTTGCATGTTATATCCTCCCAATTTGAGTGGGGCTACACAATCCAACCTTGTTCTCCAATTGCCGGACAAACTAGCAAAAAATATACTGGTTCCCTTTCAACTTTCATTTTGCCAGACCTCTTAGAACTAGTTTGGTTCCCATTTGAAATGACAAACGACAAACAAGAAAATAAACAGGAAAAGTCAAATGCCAAAATACCAACTGGATTGCGTTTGGTTCATAATGTTAAATGGCAAACATGAATGACGGTCTAGATAAATTACTTAAAAGTACAATAGATCACTTTTTTAGATGATTTTGTTCATAAGCAACCGAATCCTACTTGTCAAGGCTTTGTTTGATCCATGGACCATTATCTTGGCTAAAAGTAGTTGAGTTCATTGCTGTTAATGCTTGGCTTGAACCGGATTTTAGTATAGTGATAGAATAACTAGTCATATAATAAACCCTTTTGAAATTGGAGTTCCATTGTTGATACGATAATGCAGCTAGCTGGCTTGCATATTTAGAATGAGTACATATTCCAACAAATCCAATCAATCTCCTTCACATTCTTCAACACAACATTCTCCTACAGGACCACCTTCAACACTCCTTAGCACGCTGAAGAAGTCAGGAGCCTTTAAAGTTCATCGCCATCCTTAACCCTCCAGCACAATCAGAAGATCCAACAATCCTATGTGCCTTCTTCACTCTTCCACCCAAGACTAAGAAGAATACACCCACCAGATTCTACTAAAATACCATGGGCAGAAATCTAATAGATAGCAGCGTCTCCATTTGCGTTTCTCACTGGTGCTCCCTCCAGCATTTTTTTTTATACTGTTTTTGGCGTTTGCGTTTGGTGAAACATCAAACACTAGAAACCAAATGAAGCCCTGTTGCCATTTTCATCAAAACGCCAGCAGAAACAGTAAACTTGCCGTTTCAAACGGAACCAAATTGTAGTGAGCAGGTATACACAATAATACATGTCAAATGCTGTAATGATTATTTATTTTCAGACTTGGATGACATTTTCTTGTGAACTAGTAAAGGTAATACTCGGATATATCTAGATTATTTGGAACCGGAGTAGATTGCATCCATATTTTAGCTTTAATACTGTATTTGCATCCATATTTAAGCAGATGAAAGTTGTTTTATCTTGTTTCTCAAAGACATGGATACATGCTTGAATACTATGTTTGCATACATTATTTGCATCCATATTTAAGCTTTAGTACTATATTTGCATACATTCTCCCTACTCTAACTCTCTCTTACAATACTAAAAATCACAAACCTTGATAACTACAACAACAAGAAGAAAGTCCTTCCAAATTTTTGGTGTTGGCTGTTTGAATCATCTTCTTCCATTCGGTTATGTTAAAGGTTATGTCCTCTGTAAAGTTAATAAAATACATATCCTTCTTTAACACTTCAAACCATGTCTGTATAAGCCTATTTTTAGTCCTAGCGGTTCCATTAACTACTATATTATTGCTCCTCTTTTTTGGAGCATCTATTGGTTTGTATTGCACATGTCTACACCATCTAACTCAATTTTCTTTCATATTGTCCTCAATTTATGCCACCTCTAACTTCCTATGGCTAAACTCATTCTTATCTTATCCTTTAATATATTACCACTCATCTACTTAGCATTCTCATTTCAGCTACCTTAGTTTTTTGGACATATTGTTTGTTAATTGTTCGACGCTTTGATCCATGAAGCATGGCTGGTCATATAGTAGTCTTGTAGGAAAAAATTCAACTTCATAGATATCTTGTGATCACATAATACTTCAAAAGCACTCATCCATTTCAACTATCTTTTCTTTAATTTTATGCATGATATCCTTCTCAATCTCTCTATTGTCATTGATTGATCATAAATATTGAAAATTATCACTATCTTTTATCCATATATATGGACTCTCCCTCTTTTCTTTTGACTTTGGGTAAAATTATATTTCATATGCACTGTTTGCGTCATACTAATTTCAAGTCCATTAGATTCCAAAGTTTTTCTCCACACTTCTATTTTAGCATTTAACCCTTCTTTACTCTTATTAACCTACATAATATCACCAACAGACATCGTACACCATGGAACCTCCTCCTAGATATGTCTAGTAATATCGTCCATAACTATCCAAAAAAGTAAGCCAATGATAATAAAAAATGGTTTACTATCTCCTCCAATAGTTGGTACGGACATTGTAACTCTATCATACATATCCTAAATAGTCCTAATATTACTACTAGGTGTTTCTTCTTCAGAGCCCGCCACATTATCCTCCTAGAAACTCGATCGTAAGCTCTCTAAGTAAATATAAACCATATAAATCTCTATTTTTTCACTCTAATTTTTTTCATTAATCTTTTTAGTAAGTAAATGACTCTCATAGTAGATCTTTCCGCATAAAACTATAATAATTTTAGATTTAGTCTTTTTGTGAATCTTTGCTTACCGGTGTCTCTCTCTCTCTCTCTCTCTCTCTCTCTCATAGTTTCATTATATAACTTATAAGTTTTATTCTTCTATGTTATTATAATTTTGTGTATCTCCTTTGTTCTTAGATATATATACTATAGTACTACTTCATTCATTCGATATCTTATTAGTCTTTAGGATTTGGTTGAATAAATCAGTAAATCACATCAATCCTTTCTTCTCAAACATCTTTAAACTTCAATAGCAATAACATCATGTCCTATCACTTTTCTATTTTTTATTTTCTTAAATGCATGATTGACTTCAGAAATTCTAATTTTACGGAATAGCAACATGCCTTATCATGTCCCAAATCTGAACCTAAGTAAGCTTTTCTATGTTGCTTTCATTAAATATGTTGTGAAAATAACTCCTCCATCTTACCTTAATATTATTTTCTCTTGCTAATACCGCTTGGTTTTCGCTCTTGATACATTTAATATTACCTAAGTTTCTACTCCTTTCTCTACCCTTAGCAAGCCTATAAATGTTTTTTTCTCCCCTTAGTTTATAACTTTTTAAATAATAATCATGTAGATTTTGCTTTGCTAAATGCTTTCTTAGCCTCCTTTGTTACTATATGAATCTCAAAGTTTTTCCTACTTTTACACTTTTATCAATCTTATAGGAAATTTTGTCTTAATAACCTTTTGATTCCTCGTTCCATCACTAATTTTATTTTTAAGTCCAACCATCGTCTTTTGACACGCCTAGAATCTCTTGCTACATTTTTGATAAAAGTTGCAACAATGTAGCACATAACATTAGAATCTTTTATTGTGTTCTATCTTTCTTCATTTATCATCTAATCCTTAAATTTTTTCAAGTTCCACTATTTGGTTTTCGGTCTATCACGTCCCAGAACCAGGATACTGTAGAGTGGGGATGGAGTTAGGCCAACTACGTGTATCCGAGTACACCGGTACCCTGATAAACGATCACGCTATATAAGACATTGGGGTTACTAAACAATCCAACAGTCAATACTAGGTCAAACAATCCTAGGTGTCTCAATCACAAGCAAACAAGTAATATACAAAATATTGATCATCAAACATAAAATATTAAAACGTCACAAACGATATATATATATATATATATATATATATATATATATATATATATATATATGAAGCTAGTAATACATATATATATGAAGCTAGTAATACAAAATGAAGAACTAGCAAGAGTATAAGTCATACATGATCAGCTCTTGCTATAGTTTAGAATATACATGAATCATATTAGCCCGTAGGAAAGATGTCAAGTCCAAAACGAGCTAAACACGTGCTCGGTGGCTAAACGTCCCAAAAGAATCCATACATATACTAGTGGGTGAATGAAGTGAAAACCCACTCAGGTCCTCGGATGGTGCTCCGGGTGATCACCATCGAGCTGAAGGTACGATAGATCCTCCGATTTTGCTATGAGATCTTGGAATCATACCCCATATAACAAGTACCACAAAGGAAGTTATACTAGGAACTAAAACCAATATGCAAATATAATAAAGGTAGGTATGACAACAAGCAACATGTGACAGAAAGTAAACATGAATTATGTAAGCATATACAAGTACATGAGCATGAATAAGAAATAACATGTGAGTACACGATCAAGAACATGGCATGAACAGGTACAAGAACAAAGACATCATCACGATACAAAAACAAGTACATAAGCAGGAAATAGACACAATCCATCAATTACGGCCAATTATGAGGTACGACGTGCTACCGTAAACTAACTAGGTTTATCATAATTACTAACATATGCAATTGAGGTTTTCCTATCGGTCACACACACTGCAGTCTATCCTGAACGCAAATCAAGTTATGTCATGTATAATATGTACCACCTATCGATGTACTCATATGCATCACACGACGGTAAGTTAATCATCAAATCAGGGTCGAATGCATCACTCGACGGTGCTGGAAGTGTGCCCCTCACGACGGAGAGCTACAAATTCACAATCAAATGTGGCGCCAGAATAATGGGACTGAATGCAAACCCTAAAACCTCCCTTCCCAATGATTCTAAGTGACAAATCTAGTTATTAAATCCTGAATATTTTCATTTAGAATTCCATGTCGTGGTATCCAGGAATTCACCTTATACATGATAGTTCCCTTGGGGATATGCAAGACTAGACAATATTTTGATATACAAGCAAGGAATACAGGACAAGCTAGCAAATCATGTTGCTATGATCACTGTGTTCTGGAGTACGCTGCGACGAACTACAACGAAAATCAATACGAGATTCAATACAATACATGTCAGGCAATGCCAAGCAATGTACAACATAATACAGGATATGATGGACAACGCCAATAATAATATCGATATCTCACTATAAGCGACTAATCAAGAACAATATGTTTCCATAATTAGACCAATTCCATAAAATAGTGACCTAGTGCATATGATACCTACGTATTCGGACAATGCATGGAAATACAAGAAGTGACATGGTGTTCCAGCACGTAACAGACAAATCAATGTGTGATAGGGATACCCTCGTGCACCGGACACATGTACCGCCACAATCAATCCATACAATCCACCTTTATGAGAAACGATGCTTAAACAACAAGCATTCAAGTACGAAGCATAGACGAATCAACGAAATCAGAAAATAGCAAATTTGGGTGTCTTGGCAGTATACTGACGGTATACTAGTAGTATACGGAAAAAACATAGTAAGTATGAACCTGTGGGAAACTATACAGGGCGGTATACTGCGGTATACCGTTTCCACTGAAACTTCTCAATTTCAGTCAGGAATCGGTTTCCTAGGCCAAAATCAAGTCAGTCCCGATTTTCTCCAAAATCAAACCTAGCAAGAATCAATACCAGGGGTAAGCCTCGTATAGCAATATAGGCTAAGTTTCATGGTGGTAACTCAAGTATTTCTATCGAAACCGAGCTTTTCCTACGTTGTTCATAACCGATACCAGGAAATCATTTTCTAGCTCAACAAAATCAAGCAAGTAGACAAAGTTCATAATGAAAATCATATTCTACACATGTTTTGGATAAATCAAGCATGTAAACCATAGGAAAAGAAATGACAAGAAAACTAATATTGTTCAAGTGTTTGGCAAGATGTACTTGTTTAGGTTAAGCTTCTGGCCTATACTTCTACACTACCATCAAAAGGGATTCAGAAATCACACTCTTAAGCCTCAAGACCAAGCTCTAAGTCCAAGGTCACGCTCAAGAGAAATGGAAAGAAAATGAAAAGAGAAGCGAGGAGAGAGAAAATAAAAGAGAGAAGAGAGAAAATGAGGTATATATAGAATTTACATTTACGGCGCTATTTGTTAATGATTTATCCACAAGTATTTATATTCATATTTATGTCATTTTCACATGTATACCAAATTCTAAACAGTTTTCCTCGTTTTCTCACCTACCAACTTTGTTTCATGTATACATATTATATCAATCTTCTTTCTAATTATTTTATCCACTAATGTTCCTATGTTCCAAGTAGCTAATCCAACCATACTCTCATGCACCAACTTCTTACATCGCTATATCCTACACCTTGTAGTCCCTTGTTTATTCTCACCACGTTGGTGCATCACTTTCTTTGTTGCCCCTCTTCTCTTTATTTTGGTGTTTGAAGATGTCCAATGGATCCAGAAGGGAACCATGCATGATGTATATATATACCCTACAAACAGGATATAAACCAAGTCATTTATTTTTGCACCGATGTAGCCGTCCTACCTTCTGGAACCACGACCATTGATCGACAGAGCAGCCACCTGATCCCGATACACATGGACATGTAGCGGACCCGGTCGACCAAGCGGCCAACTGACTCGTGTTGTTGTTGCTCCAATCAATAAGCTTGCAGAACCGGGTCTGTTCTCCTTGGCGGAAGGGCCCTCTTTAGATCTGGAATCCTGGATCCACCCCAACAGACTTTCTCCCTATTTGGAAGGAAAGTAGAGCGAGAAGAAGTCCAATTTGAGTGTTTGCATAATCCAAACTTTTTTTTCAATTGCTCCAACACTCACTAGCAAGAAATATTTCCTAGTATCCTTCCAACTTTCCATTTGCCAGGCAGCTCTCGATGACATATATACACATAAAAATACATGTCGAATGCAGTAAGGATTATTTATTTTCAGAGTTATGTCAATTACTAAAAGGTGATGCACGGATATATCCAGGCTATCTGGAACAAGAGTAGATTTTTCTAGATTTTGAAAGTTCTACCATTATCTGCATCTCTTAATATTACAAAAATCCTAGCAGAACTCATGGGTTCTTAATTTTTAAAAGCCATTGGATTACATGCATATCTGATCCCTTGAGGGACTAAAGAGAAAAAATAAGTACACTTTCAATATTAGTGAAATACACGTGTCACATCCATTTGGAAGTTGTTATTTTGAGATTCTGTAGTCGAATTGATATTAAGCAGGCAGACGCATGGGGGATTATTCGTCTTTGTCTGCTACATCCACAAGTAGAATGCCTAACTTTTCTTCTCCCCCTTGCAGGCTGATTTGTTAGGTAGCCCAGTTGTCAGACCTGCGGACATCGAGACCACGGCTCTCGGAGCTGCATATGCAGCCGGGTTAGCTGCTGGTGTTTGGTCTGAAGCAGATATCCTCGCATCTGGGAACAGAGACAAGGCCACCATCTTCCGTCCGAAGGTGGACCAAGCGCAGAGAAAGAGGAGGTGCGATTCTTGGTGCAAGGCTGTGTCTAGAACATTCGATCTTGCAGATTTGTCTCTTTAATTAGTTCCTCTGCTTCTTCACATTTACTCAGTTATATGTGGGCAAGGTGCCTGCCTGACCATGAACTCATCAAATAAAATTTTGTTCTTGTACAATTATCTCTATCAAAACCCTTTTGTCATATATTTGGGTCCTATGGAAACTATGCTGTCTCTGGCACCATTTTTTTCCCCTTCTAAATCCTATCACTCTTTGCAACTTGGACCTGTATGAATAACAGCAAGATTGTTCATCTCGGTGTTATGGATTAGGGGTGAGCATTAGGTTTATTCGGTTTCAACTGAACTGAAATAGTCAAAACCTGAAATTCAAAAGGAAATAATTGGGTTAATGGATTGCATTGGTTCTTGAAGTGGAGAATGGAACTCTTGCTCGATGCTTAAAGGTGCATATAACAATCTTTGACCTAGAAGCCCAATTCTGAAACAGCTATAGCTGGACCATTAATCCATGGTCCTGAACTTTCATTGGGGCACCATCCATATTGTTTGTTCTATTAAGTTATGCTGGTATAAATGCACGTGCGTTGCACGAATTTTAGATGCATGTTAATTTTTTTTAACAATTAGTAACTTTTTAAATGAATGATGCTAATGTATTCTTCTTCCATAATTAATGAATACATTCATTTAATTCTTTTAAATGAATGAATGATGCTAATGGAAAGATTTGTATTTTTTCTACCAACGCATGCGTACTGAAGAATCTTTAACAACTTTAACTACAACTTTAACTCCCATAGTTAATGAATGCATTTAATTCTTTTAAATGAATGAATGAATGATGATACATGTTCTAACTTTAATCAAACTTTTTAATTAGTAAATATATTGAAAGGTACTTTTGGAAAGAAAACTTTCACGGTGAACTCTGCTTTCCTCTTACTATATAGTAGAATAGATTTGGCTAATTTGCACTTAAATAAATACTCTAAATTGTCAACTTTTTTGTACTAAAATATCGAAATAGGTCTTAACGGAAAATGCCTTAAGACCATAATATCCCTCTATAGAAATAAGATTTTATTTAAAAATAATAATCTTATCCCTTGTTCATCTAACCTAACCCTCAAGGTGTTAAGCGGGTCGGACTTGGACCAACCCGAGCTAGATTTGACCAGGTTAGGGCCAGGACGGGCTACCCTAGTCAAAGCACCATGACCGATTGGAGTCAAGCTCAGCCGTGAGCCACAACCGTCGGGTCTGGGTACGTTACTATATTGGCAGTTACTACTAGAAAAAAATCAAAATTCACGAGAGTAATTAAGAAAAATAAATATATTTTATTTGTTTGAGAATTTTAAATTTTACATTAACAAAGTGTTTGTCAAATTTTCGTAATTTAATTAATTAGTTTATTTATTGTAGAAAATGTACTAAATTCATTTTCAATTAATTATGATTAACTTTATACTTGAAATTGTCTTCAATTTCAGTTACTTCATGCTTCCAACTTCTTTCAATGATGATGTTTGATGTCTTCAAATCTTCGATCTTCTTAGAATGAATTTTAGTCTTCATGTTTCAGCTTCTTATGTTTTATATTGAGATTTTGAATGTCTACTTCTGTAACGTTTGCATATTTCATCTCTTAAATGCTTCAACCATTGTGCCACCTGAACCCAATCTTAGATGCAAACGCAGGCTTTCAAAGTTCTTAATATTTTTCTCCCCTTCTTGGTTAGCACTTCTCAATCTGTACTGAAACTGTTAGTCCCGGGGACTTGATCGAAGTGAAAACTAATGCAATCGAGATCTGAGATGTCACACAAAATTTTGTGATGATCAAACTCAAGATCTACGAATAAAACTAAAAAATCAAATTACAATATGAAGGAGAAAAATAGCAAAGAGAAGATCTCTTGTTCTTCCTTGCAAACGTGTTGCAATTGGGACAGAACAAGTTACAATAATCTAGAGAGATGAGAAGAAGAACAATGCTGGGGTGTCAAAACACCGTTGCTCAAAGCAAGATTCGCCCCACACGATCTGCTTCCAGGAACCAGCAAGTTTGAAGAACTTGTGGAACGCTCGATGTCACCTCTGTTCTGACTCCTCGGATGGACTTGCAATGGCGGCAGCAACTCCCTCTCTTTCTCTCTTTTCTGACTTGTATTTTTCGTAGTACCCACAAAGGAGGCCAGAAGAGAGTATATATAGAGAGAGGGTGGAAACCCTAGCCGCCTCTTCAGTTATGGAAAGATTGAATCAAATCACAAAAAGATAGCAACGAATTAATTCTAATCCCACAAAGATAGGAACTGAATTAATTCAAATCCCACAAATATAGTAACGAAATTAATTCAAATCCCACAAAGATAGGATCTGAATTAATCGCATTGATTCACCCTTTCCATAACCGATTTGAAATCTGCACAGTCAGCGTAGCCCTCCATACGGCAGCAGCAGCAGCAGCCTGGCTGCATGGACCGCTTGGGCCGCATGGACCGCATGGACCGCATGTGCCGTACGATCCGCACGATCCGCATGGACCGCATGAACCGCATGAGCCGCATGGACCGCATGCACAGTCAGCGTAGCCCTCCATACGGCAGCAGCAGCAGCAGCCTGGCCGCATGGACCGCTTGGGCCGCATGGACCGCATGGACCGCATGTGCCGTACGATCCGCACGATCCGCATGGACCGCATGAACCGCATGAGCCGCATGGACCGCATGAGCCGCATGAGCCGCATGGACCGCATGAGCCGCATGGCCGCATGGCCGCATGAGCCGCATATGAGCCGCATAAGACCGCATGGCCGCATATGAGCCGCATAACGACCGTATGACTGCTGACGTGCTAAGTGCAAAGTGCGCCAACAAAACGCCATATTACGCCTCATGAGCCCATGAGCCCGAGCCCGAGTCCGAGTCCGAGTCCGAGTCCGAGTCGCTAAGCCCCTTTGGGGCTTAGCTCCAAGTGAAATTAATCCAAGAGAATGACAAAAGCATTAATGCTTAATCCTTGGAGCCTTATTCTTACCTCCTAGTAAAATCACCCACATGGTTCCCTCCTTAGGGTCACCACCCCATGTGCATCTCTCAACAACACACCCAAGTATATATGTTGAGATAACTCATGGTGCTTTTCCAATGTGGGACTAAAATTTTACAAGGCATGTTGAGAGCAAGCTCTCTCCATGTAAATAAAGCACCAACAATCTCCCACATATCACAACATATATATATGTGTCCAGGGTTGAGCGTTCCCCACAGTAACTGTCCATTTTGCATTAGGATAGATGTCGCTGACGACTTGAATCTTCCCGCATGGGTTAAATAACAATGTGATACAAGAATGGACTACGCCTTGAATTCTGCACCACAATTGTAATTCTTCCCACTCACAAAGTGTAGTTACGTGTGCTTCTGGCTGCACATTAAAGGCCCTGTGCCAGCCTGGTTTCAGTGTATAATTTTGGACGTCTACAAGTTTACCCTCAAGAGACGGCCTGATATCTTTTTTCATACACTATAGTTGAGTTCTTTATTAAAGAGATATGGCATGAAGCCTTGCGCTTCCTTGCGGTGCTACGCCGCTATGACATGGCCTGAAGCCGAGGCATTACCCCTACCTGGGAACCTCATCGTAGTGTCATACTACTGTAGCATGAGGTCACAAGCCTCTTTGTAGTGCCAAACTACCCAGCATGAAGCCTAAGGCTTCCTTGCGGTGTTACGCCGCAACGACATGGCTTGCAATGTCGAGGCTTTACCCCTACCTGGGTACCTCATCGTGGTGTCGTGCCACTGTAACATGGGGCCATCCTCCCCTTTGTAGTGCTGTCTACAACTCTTTAATTACGTCATACAGCATTAGGCTACCTGCCTATTTGCGGTGCTACGCCGCTATGACTTGGCTTGCAAAGCCGAGGCATTACCCCTACCTGGGAACCTTATGGTGGAGTCATCCCACTGTAGCATGGAGTTTCACTCCTTGTAGTGCTGCTCTACCGTGCTTCCTGTAAAGCACACCAGACATTCACTCTGCCTGAGAACTCATTAAGGCATTTAAGCCAACCTTCCACAGGATTTGTTTTTCCGCAGAAAAGTACATAGTAGACAACAGTGGTTATGGATCCGTATCCCTTCCATGTTCCAGAGAACAAGTACCCACTGTTACCTGATAGTTTCCCAGTCAGTGATCCTCCTTTGAACCAAAAGTTAGATGCCTAGTAGATTTCTCTTTGAACTAATAGCATAAAACTTTATGGTAGGATTACAAAGACACACTATCAGAATGCCTTCAAGCCCATTTTACAAGCTGTGTCATCGACCAACTGGCGCTTGAGGCCCTTTGTGAACGGATCTGCCAGGTTCTCCTGACTCCGAACATCAACCACTGCAATTACACCTCTTTTGATAAGATCGTGTACTGCCCTGTGCTTCAACCGCACAGTCCTCTTCTTCCCGTTGAAGAGGTCATTTGATGCCACCGCCGCAGTCGCCTGGTTGTCACAGTATATCGGTATCGCCGGTATCTGAGCCCCAACCACTGGAAGATCATACATGAGCTCCCGAAGCCATTCTGCTTCATCTGCTGCAGTTTCAAGTGCATAGAATTCAGATTCCATGGAGGAACGAGAGAGTACAGTCTGCTTCTTCGACTTCCACGATATAGCAGCTCCACCCAAGGAAAAGATATATCCACCTGTGGATCTCTCGCTTTCCACCTCTGAACACCAGCTAGCATCACTGAAGCCTTCCACTACTGTCGGATACCCGTTGTAGTGTAGTACATATGTCTGAGTCTTCTTGAGATATCTCATTACTCGCTTCACAGCTTTCCAGTGCTCAACCCCTGGGTTGCTTGTGAACCGACTCAGCATTCCCACGGCGAAAGCTATGTCAGGCCTTGTGGCAGTAGTTGCGTACATCAAACTTCCGATAACGCTAGAATACTCCAGCTGCCTGACGCTTTCCCTCGAGTTTGGCTTCAGCTTCTGATCACACCTGTATGGCGTATCGATCCCTGAAAGATCCTTATACCCATAGCGTGTGAGCATCTTCTCAATATAGTGAGATTATGACAGCGCTACTCCAGTGTCTGTCCGGATGATCTTTATGCCCAAGATGACATCTGCATCCCCTAAGTCCTATGTAGTGCCCCGCTCCCGTTGGGGCGAAGCACTATGTAATAGGCTCGTGCCAAGTCAGACATGGTCGGGAACATAGATGGCTAGTCTGACTCGGCGACGAGTTTGGATACAAAAACCATGGCATCAATAAAATCGATTTGGACGAGTGATATGAGTACCGTTCCAACTAATGGATCGACTACTGTTGGAATAAGTCCTAGATGCGGTAGGCGACGTCTTGGCGAAGGAACTCTAAAGGGAGCGACACAACCCGTCTGCCGTTGGTTTTATTGGTTTTCTTGGCTTTCTGAACGTATTGTTGCGTGGATTTGATAGTGTGCTTTCGCGTCGATTTCTGAATGCGTCCTTGAGAATTTCGAAGGAAGGATTGAAGGAAGGGTTCTAATTCGATGCTCGTGCCATTGCAGGAGTTCGTGTAACTGACGCTTGACCGTCGCGAAGCGTTCTCCTACTCTCGGCGCAATCTCCTTAGGTGGGTGGTTCTTCGGCCCCTTCTTTTCTACTCCTTCCCGCCAACTAAATTCTTAAAGTTCAACGTTCAAATCGATGATGCTAACGGGATGTATGCTTGCCACTAAGATTAAGAGCTCGGGATAATATATCTACCTAGAAAAGTAAACTCTGAATCGATAGGTTCACACTAAGAAAGAGATAGACTATATTTCATGCCATACAAAACACAACTATGAAAACTTTGGTGGCGGTACATTATGCCTCGGAGAATTTGGTGCCTACGGGATGCTAAATCAGAACGTACGGTTTCGGGGGAAAGGACCCTTGCGCGAGTAGGAATGATTATGTGATTTGATAATGGTTACGCTATGCAATTTACTTCATACATATATAACTGTTCATACATTCGCATGGTCAAGGACGACTTGTGCACAAGGTGAGCTTTCCTCGAGACGGTACCCGGGGCCCTAGGACCGAATCGGCCTAGGAGGAAATTATGAAAATCGTGCTTCGGCGCGAGGCATTGCGAGACCTCCAGTTAGGCTCGCTACCTGGACTGGAGGGCGCGTCGCAAGGCTACGTAATCGTCCTTCTTGGTGTCGATATCACCAATGACCGCATATAGGATAGATTGCATGCTCACCTATTGTCTTGTGCAGGTGGTAAGTATCATGTATATTTTGTGCAGGAAAGGAGCACGGCCGTGGTAAGAATGCCTTTAAATGGGTTATGTTGTTATCGTTTAAAATGTGCCTTCGATATGAACTGCAACTCATATAGTTCTAAATAGAAAGATCACTTCGTATGCCTGAATCCTTAATAAGCAGTGTCGGTTTAGACGAGTGGGTTCGTCCCATCCACTAGCAAGTGTGCTAACCCCCAACTCCCCAGGTAACGAGCGTGCTGCGGGAGCTCGAGACTAAGCTGGAGCTGAAGAACGGGAGGCGGCACGAAGCTCTCCTATTTTGAAGTATTTTGATGCCCAATTCAGACCGAAGGCTTTTGTTCAAATGTATAAAGGGGCATGAATGTATGGAACGTCGAAGATTATTTCAAGGCGTAGCTGTCGATAGCTTTCTTTTGTATTTCAAAGATGTAGCCGCAACGGCATATGTAATGTAAATATGACCTTGCACATATTTTGCAAGTTTATGAATGAAAAGCTAAGTTTCTTCCTATGCTATGTTTTCAACTCTCTGCACTGTTTAATTTCAACGCGTCGAGCCTAAAAGAAATTTCCAAGCGCACATCCTTGCCTTGTGCAAGTCTATCAAGGACTTGTACGGCATCACGTCCCGACCCGTGGGGATCGATTTATATCGAGTCAAGGCGATGGCGACCGATTCGGCGAGTCGGGGCGTGACAAGTTGGTATCAGAGCTAGGGTTCACACCTCGGACCTTCCAAATGCTTTCTTTAGATGATGCCGTTGCGATTTTTCAAAAACTATGCTTTTCGACATATGCGGCCTGAAATAATCGTTCCATACACGTAAGCCCGTAGATATTTTGAGAATACTAACGGGTTTGCTCAATTTTGTAGGAATGACGGAAAGACTGGGTGTCCCCACATTGATTAGCACCGATAGCACCGAAGGTGCGACGCCTAGCGAATCGGCCATGGAGCGACTACTACGCCTCATGGAACTCCAACAACGTCAGTCAGAGATGCAGCAACGACAGCTGCAGGAACAGATCCAGGCCCAAGTCAGCGCCCAACAAAAGCAAATGGACGCCCTGACCAGGATCGTGAGCACCATAGCGACGCAACAGAACTCGACGACCGTCATGTCCGAGGAAGAAGTGCAAGCCGAAAAGACAAAACATGTGTCTTCCTCCTCCCTGCTCAAGATGACCAAGTTTAAGAAAATGAACCCGCCGGACTTCAACGGTCGAGCAGAACCTGACGAAGTCATGGGGTGGCTAGTGAAGATTGAGAGTCTGTTCACTCTCCTCAACATCAAGGGGTCCAAGAAAGTCGGGTGCGCAGCGTTGCAGCTCAACTTGAGGGCCTACGACTGGTGGGAGGCGAAGAAACAGGAACTCCAAGGGTCCAACCCCAGTGCCAAGATCTCGTGGGAGACATTCAAACGGGCCTTCCTCGAACAATACATCCCTCGTGCCCTTCGTCGACAGAAGGAAGAGGAGTTCATGTCCTTGAAGCAAGAAAACTTGTCCGTTGAAGACTACGACGCGAAGTTCGCAAAGCTAGCGAAGTTTGCCGGGGCTTTTCTGCCGAACGCAGAGGCGTGGTGCGAGCGCTTCCAGCAAGGCCTGAATGAAGATTTGCGTTGGGACGTCATGAACCAGAGATGCCAGACGTACAGGGAATCATATAACGCCGCTCTTGATATGGAGCGGGTCTTCGGTCGAACATCGCAAAAGGGCGGATCAAGCATCCGGAACAACTTCAACAAGCGTCCTAACGACGCGGGAGGATCTGGTGCGCCAAAGCGCCAGAACACGACCGAGTATCGGGGGCCTCACCCAGGCGTACGATGCCATCGCTGCGGTAAGATGGGACATCTGGCGGTCGACTGCCGAGGGGGATGCTTCAAGTGTGGCCAGCTAGGTCACAAGGCGGTAGATTGTCGAATGGGGAGGGCGAACCAACATCCACCAAGGGACGTCCAGAGCCAGAACAGGGCGCCTGCCGCCCATGGCGCAAACGCGGTGCCCGTGAATCCACAAAATCGCCAAGGGGCGCAAGGCCGAGTCTACGCACTAACGCGGGACGAAGCCTATGCGTCCGACACTGTCGTGACAGGTATACTACTCTATAAAAATTTGCCTGCTAGAGTATTGTTCGATTCGGGTGCAACGCATAGTTTCATATCAGCCGACTTTGTAAAAGAAAATAAATTACCTATGCAACTTTTAGATATGAATCTTAGCGTTAGCACTCCATCGGGAGTAGACATGCCTGCCACTCATATTTGTAGGGACGGTTACATATGCATCGGAGGGAGGAATCTATCCTTGGAAGTTATCGTCCTCGACGTCAAGGAGTACGATATAATCCTCGGCATGGATTGGTTGGGTGCATGCCACGCAACGATTGAGTGCGCGGAGAAGAGAGTTGTGTTCCGCCTTCCGGGCGAAACCGAGTTCTCCTATTCGTGCGGAGCAGCATCAAAGTCGGCAATGGTGATATCGGCGATTTCGGCAAGGCGTATGTTGCATTCTGGGTGCAGCGGATACCTAGCATCAGTTCGAGACACAAGAACGGAGATTGCAAGCACGGCCCAGACTGAAGTCGTGGCAGAATTTCCTGATGTGTTCCCAGACGAGTTGCCAGGGATGCCGCCGGACCGAGAGATAGAATTCAGCATCGACACCTTCTCGGACACCCGACCGATATCCAAAGCACCCTATCGAATGGCGCCGGCAGAGTTGAAGGAACTGAAGGCACAACTACAAGAGTTACTAGATCGCGGATACATTCGCCCTAGTGTCTCCCCGTGGGGTGCCCCAGTGTTATTTGTGAGGAAGAAAGATGGATCGATGCGGCTGTGCATCGATTATCGGGAACTCAACAAAGCCACGGTACGAAACAAGTACCCGTTACCGAGGATAGATGATCTGTTTGACCAGCTACAAGGGGCGACGATGTTTTCCAAGATTGATCTTCGCTCAGGCTACCATCAGTTGAAGATCAAGTCCGAAGACGTGCCGAAGTCCGCCTTCCGAACCCGATATGGTCACTACGAATTTCTAGTCATGCCTTTCGGCTTGACCAACGCTCCTGCCGCGTTCATGGATCTAATGAACCGGGTGTTCCGACCGTTCATAGACAAATTTGTCGTTGTGTTCATCGACGACATTCTCATATATTCAAAGAGCAAGGACGAGCACGTGGAACACTTGAAGACGGTGCTACAGACTCTGCGTGAAAATCAACTCTACGCCAAGCTAAGCAAGTGCGAGTTCTGGATGAACAGCGTGACGTTCCTTGGGCACGTTGTCTCCGCTGAAGGCGTCACGGTGGACCCAAAGAAGATCGAAGCAATAGTCGAATGGAAGCGGCCTACCTCAGCAGGCGACATCCGAAGTTTCCTCGGCTTGGCGGGCTACTATCGTAGATTTGTGAAGGATTTTGCTAAAATTGCGTCGCCTCTAACTCGCCTCACCCAGAAAGGAGTCGCATTCGAGTGGAACGACGCCTGCGAATCGAGCTTCCAAGAGTTGAAGAAACGGCTCGTCTCAGCGCCGATCCTTGCACTTCCGGACGGGCCAGAAGGGTTTCAGATATTTAGCGATGCATCGCGGACGGGTTTGGGATGCGTGCTTATGCAAAGGGATAAGGTGATTTCGTTTGCTTCGAGACAATTGAAGCAACACGAGAAAAATTATCCTACGCATGATCTCGAGTTAGCGGCTATTGTGTTCGCATTGAAGCTATGGCGGCACTATCTTTATGGTGTAGCTTGTCGCATCTATACGGACCATAAAAGCCTCAAATACATCTTCACTCAACGGGACTTGAACTTACGGCAGCGGCGTTGGCTCGAACTCATCAAAGACTACGATCTGACTATCGAGTACACGCCAGGTAAGGGGAACGTTGTGGCAGACGCGCTGAGTAGAATGTTTGCAGGGTGCTTGTCTATCAACCGTAACATACAGCGAGACTTGGCGGAGATGGGCATCGAACTCCGAATCCGTTACCGTGGGGCACGATTGGCCCAATTGCACCTTGAGTCGAGCCTGCACAACAAAATAAAGACCGCACAGAAGGACGACCCATTCCTGAAGAAGATGCACGAGCTGATTTCGACGGGAAAGGCGACCGACTTTGTGGTGGACGAGGGCGGAATGATGCGGATGAAGGGGAGGATATGCGTGCCGGACCATGCTGAACTTAGAAAGGAGATTCTGACGGAGGCCCATTATGAGAAGTACTCATTGCACCCCGGGAGTACCAAAATGTATAAGGACCTGCGCACGACCTTTTGGTGGCACGGCATGAAGAAAGACGTGGCGACGTTTGTGTCACAGTGTATGGCCTGTCAACGGGTGAAGGCCGAGCATCAAAGACCAGGCGGGGAGCTACAGAACCTCGACATTCTAGTATGGAAATGGAATGACATCTCTATGGATTTCATCATGGGCCTTCCGAAGACGTCGCGGGGGAATGATGCGATTTGGGTCATTGTCGATCGTTTGACCAAATCCGCTCATTTCCTCGCTATTAAAGCATCATGGAGCGTCGATCGGTTAGCTCAGATTTATCTCGACGAGATCGTCAGACTGCACGGGGTACCTGCCACAATCATTTCGGACAGAGACGGGCGATTCCTATCACGTTTCTGGACGAGTCTACAGGCGGCGCTGGGCACTAAGTTGAACCTTAGCTCCGCGTACCACCCGCAAACCGATGGCCAGACAGAAAGAGTAAATCAGATCCTGGAGGATATGCTACGTCTGTGCGCGATAGATTTGAAGACTAGCTGGGACACGCACTTGCCGCTCGCGGAATTCGCATACAACAACAGTTACCAATCGAGCATCCAGATGGCCCCCTACGAGGCGCTTTACGGGAGGAAGTGCCGATCTCCGATTTGCTGGGACGAAGTCGGGGAGCGACAGGTGCTCGGGCCAGAACTAGTCGAACAAGCCGTCGAGAAGGTCCGCATGATTCGAGATAGGCTTCGCATTGCTCAGAGTCGACAAAAGAGTTATGCAGATACTCGTCGACGACCGTTAGAGTTCTCGGTTGGGGACCATGTGTTTCTGAAGGTGACGCCGATGCGGGGCGTCATGCGATTCGGGGTAAAAGGCAAGCTGAGTCCGAGATTCGTAGGGCCCTTCGAGATCCTCGAAAGAGTGGCGACCGTTGCTTACCGGATCGCGCTACCTCCTGCCCTGGCCGAAGTGCACGACGTCTTCCATGTCTCCCAACTTCGGAAGTATGTGCATGACCCAAGTCATGTGGTTAGTTTCGATCAGTTGGAGCTACGCGCCGATCTATCATACTCGGAGGAGCCCGTGCAAATTTTGGACCATAAAGAAAAGATCCTGCGGAGCCGATCGATGTCCTTGGTTTGCGTACTCTGGCGTAACCATTCCGTCGAGGAGTCGACATGGGAGTTAGAGGCGGAGATGAGGGAGAAGTACCCTTCACTTTTTGTCGACGAAGGTCAGACCCTTGTTCTTAAGTTTCGGGACGAAACTTTTTCTTAGTGGTATATTATGTAGTGCCCCGCTCCCGTTGGGGCGAAGCACTATGTAATAGGCTCGTGCCAAGTCAGACATGGTCGGGAACATAGATGGCTAGTCTGACTCAGCGACGAGTTTGGATACAAAAACCATGGCATCAATAAAATCGATTTGGACGAGTGATATGAGTACCGTTCCAACTAATGGATCGACTACTGTTGGAATAAGTCCTAGATGCGGTAGGCGGCGTCTTGGCGAAGAAACTCTAAAGGGAGCGACGCAACCCGTCTGCCGTTGGTTTTATTGGTTTTCTTGGCTTTCTGAACGTATTGTTGCGTGGATTTGATAGTGTGCTTTTGCGTCGATTTCTGAATGCGTCCTTGAGAATTTCGAAGGAAGGATTGAAGGAAGGGTTCTAATTCGATGCTCGTGCCATTGCAGGAGTTCGTGTAACTGATGCTTGACCGTCGCGAAGCGTTCTCCTACTCTCGGCGCAATCTCCTTAGGTGGGTGGTTCTTCGGCCCCTTCTTTTCTACTCCTTCCCGCCAACTAAATTCTTAAAGTTCAACGTTCAAATCGATGATACTAACGGGATGTATGCTTGCCACTAAGATCAAGAGCTCGGGATAATATATCTACCTAGAAAAGTAAACTCTGAATCGATAGGTTCACACTAAAAAAGAGATAGACTATATTTCATGCCATGCAAAACACAACTATGAAAACCTTGGTGGCGGTACATTATGCCTCGGAGAATTTGGTGCCTACGGGATGCTAAATCAGAACGTACGGTTTCGGGGGAAAGGACCCTTGCGCGAGTAGGAATGATTATGTGATTTGATAATGGTTACGCTATGCAATTTACTTCATACATATATAACTGTTCATACATTCGCATGGTCAAGGACGACTTGTGCACAAGGTGAGCTTTCCTCGAGACGGTACCCGGGGCCCTGGGACCGAATCGGCCTAGGAGGAAATTATGAAAATCGTGCTTCGGCGCGAGGCATTGCGAGACCTCCAGTTAGGCTCGCTACCTGGACTGGAGGGCGCGTCGCAAGGCTACGTAATCGTCCTTCTTGGTGTCGATATCACCAATGACCGCATATAGGATAGATTGCATGCTCACCTATTGTCTTGTGCAGGTGGTAAGTATCATGTATATTTTGTGCAGGAAAGGAGCACGGCCGTGGTAAGAATGCCTTTAAATGGGTTATGTTGTTATCGTTTAAAATGTGCCTTCGATATGAACTGCAACTCATATAGTTCTAAATAGAAAGATCACTTCGTATGCCTGAATCCTTAATAAGCAGTGTCGGTTTAGACGAGTGGGTTCGTCCCATCCACTAGCAAGTGTGCTAACCCCCAACTCCCCAGGTAACGAGCGTGCTGCGGGAGCTCGAGACTAAGCTGGAGCTGAAGAACGGGAGGCGGCACGAAGCTCTCCTATTTTGAAGTATTTTGATGCCCAATTCAGACCGAAGGCTTTTGTTCAAATGTATAAAGGGGCATGAATGTATGGAACGTCGAAGATTATTTCAAGGCGTAGCTGTCGATAGCTTTCTTTTATATTTCAAAGATGTAGCCGCAACGGCATATGTAATGTAAATATGACCTTGTACATATTTTGCAAGTTTATGAATGAAAAGCTAAGTTTCTTCCTATGCTATGTTTTCAACTCTCTGCACTGTTTAATTTCAACGCGTAGAGCCTAAAAGAAATTTCCAAGCGCACATCCTTGCCTTGTGCAAGTCTATCAAGGACTTGTACGGCATCACGTCCCGACCCGTGGGGATCGATTTATATCGAGTCAAGGCGATGGCGACCGATTCGGCGAGTCGGGGCGTGACACTTCATACTGAACTTGGTTGAGAGGAACTTCTTTGTCTCTGTGACACAGCCTATATCCGTACCTAGGATTAGCATGTCGTCCACGTACAGACAAACGATGACTCCTCTTCCATCAGCGAACTTTGTGTAAACACATTTGTCCGTCTCGCTGACTCTGTAGCCGTTTGACCTAATAACTTTGTCAAACTTCTCATGCCACATCTTGGGAGCTTGCTTCAAACCATATAATGATTTCACCAACTTGCAGACTTTGTCTTCAAGACCTTTGACGACAAATCCATCTGGCTGTTGCATATAAATCTCTTCGGTCAGCTCCCCATTCAGGAACGCTGTCTTTACATCCATCTGATGTATCACCAACTTATGTATAGCTGCTAGAGCGATTAACATCCTGATGGTGGTCATCCGAGCTACTGGAGCGTACGTGTCGAAGTAGTCTATCCCCTGTTTCTGAGAAAATCCCTTGGCGACCAGCCTGGCCTTGAACTTGTCAATAGTTCCATCTGCCTTCATCTTCTTCTTGAAGATCCATTTACATCCAATAGGCTTTTCTCCTTCAGGTAGATCTACCAACACCCATATGTTATTGGAGGTGATAGAGTCAAACTCGTCATTCACTGCCTCCTTCCAGAAGATAGCATCTCTGGTCTTCATCGCCTCATCATAGGTAAGCGGATCTGCTTCCACATGATAGGTGACAAAGTCATCTCCGAAATCTTTCGGTCTCCTCGCTCGCTTAGCTGACGGCTCGGCGAGTTCTGGTGCAAGAGTTGTTCCATCAACAACAGCTTCTTCTTGGACTACTGGCTCGTATGAGATTTCAGTCTCATTAGTACCTACATCATTTTCCGGAATGTCCGAAAGAACAATGTTTTTGTCTTTTGCGAACTTGTCTTCAAAGTATTCAGCATCGCGAGATTCGATAATATGATTTGATTCAATATCAAGAAATCTCCGAGCATCACTCTTCTCGGCATACCCCAAGAAGATAGCCTTCGTAGTCCTTGTCCCCAGCTTCTGAATCTTCAGATCTGGAAGCTTCACATACGCCAGACACCCCCACACTCGAATGACATTCAAGTTGGGTCTGACTTTGAACCAGAGTTCATGAGGAGTTACGTCCGAAGTTGCATATGGCACTCTATTCAGAATGAAAGTGGCCGTTAATGCAGCTTCTCCCCAGTAGCATTTTGGAAGACCTGCAGTGAGCAGCATAGAATTCATCATTTCTGTTAATGTCCGGTTCTTCCTCTCTGCTACTCCGTTGGATTGAGGAGAATATGGAGCAGTAGTCTCGCATATGATTCCATGTTCTTTGCAGAACGATGCGAATTCATGAGACCTGTACTCCCCACCTCGATCACTTCTCAGCCTCTTGAGTTGATATCCAGTCTGCCGTTCAGCCTCGGCCCTGAACTCTCTGAACTTCTCGAAAGCTTCGTCTTTGGACTTGAGCAAGTAGACGAACGCGTATTTTGAGAAGTCGTCGATGAAGGTTATGAAATACTTCATCCCGGCCTTCGTGGAGAAATATTTGAAGTCACAGATATCGGAGTGCACCAACTCCAGAAGATCTGTGCTTCTATTGACCCGATGAAAGGGTTTCCTTGTGATCTTCGTCTGAGCACACACCTCACACTTCTCCACCTTACCCCCACATTTGGAGATAAGTCCTAGACTAGACATTTTGTTAATTCTCTTACAATGAACATGTCCTAGTCTATTATGCCACAACTCAAGAGAATAATCAGAAAATGCAACTGCATTAATGTCTTCAAACTGGTTAACAAGCTGAATTTTAAACATGCCTTCGGTTTGATAAGCCTTCCCGAAGTATGTTCCTTTCTTGGACATCACCATCTGACCAGCATTGATGTCCATCCTCAAGCCTGCGTTGCAGAGTAGGCTCCCAGAGATCAGGTTCTTGGCAATCGCCGGAACATGCTTCACACCTTGAAGCGTCAGAGTGTTCCCAGAAGTGAGTTTCAGTTCCACGGTCCCGATCCCCAGAACTTCAGCTTGGGCCTGGTTCGCCATGACAACCTTCTCAGATATCGGCTGGTACGTGACGAACCATTCCTTGCCTGAACAGACATGGCAAGTCGCACCAGTGTCTATCCACCAGTCAGAGTCAACCTCCACAGTTGTGACCTGTCCGATCATAGCAACAACGTTAGAAACCAATGAAACCTTATTAGGCTCACCTTTCTCTGATTGTTTAGGCTTAGATCTGCATTCACTCTTGTAGTGGCCTTTCTTGCCACAATTATAACAAGTCACGTGGGACTTTGTCTTCTGTTGCTTGAAAGAAGGACCCTTCACTTTCAGATTAGTGAAGTCCTTCTTCTTGGGATGAGAAGCCGCCTGCTTCCCCTTGGGATCCCTCGTTTGCACCAGATTGGCTTTAGCCAACTGTTTGGACAGAGTGTCCACCTTCTGTTGAGAACGCATCTCGTCCTCAACATGGATCTCTTGAAGTAGATCTCCCAAGCTAATGTCTAGCTTCTTTCTGTGCATCCTTGCATAGAAGGTACTCCATCCAGCAGGAAGTTTTGAGACGATCCCTCCGACGACAAACTTGTCGGGAAGGGGCATCTCTTCGTCTTCCAGTTTCTGACGCAGCTTCAGAAATTCTTTCACCTGTGGTAACATGGACTTTTCGTCCTCAAAGAGCAATTTGTGATATTTTTCAACCACAAACATTTTGCTCCTGTTCTTATCTTCTTCATACAGATTTTCCACAGACTCCCATATGTCTCTGGCAAGTTCCTTCTTCGAGTAGGATTCTGCCAGGGAGTCCTCCATAGCATTCAGGATGATAAGCCTGCAGATGTTATTTTCCCTTCTCCATTTGGCCTGGAGTTTGGTAGCCGTGTTGATGACGGCAGTAGATCCAGTGTCTGGAACAGAGGGTTCTTCCTCCAACAGAACATGATCAACATCTTTCAGTTGAAGAGTTAGGTACACCTTTCTCTTCCAGACTTGATAGTGCTCTCCATCGAACTTTTCCAACTTGCACAAGTCCGATTGGAGGAGCGAAGCATTAATGTTTTCCATCTACACGGATCTTGCTTTGAGATTGTTAGTCCCGGGGGCTTGATCGAAGATGAAAACTAATACAATCGAGATCTGAGATGTCACACAAAACTTTGTGATGATCAAACTCAAGATCTACGAATAAAACTAAAAAACCAAATTACAATATGAAGGAGAAAAATAGCAAAGAGAAGATCTCTTGTTCTTCCTTGCAAACGTGTTGCAATTGGGACAGAACAAGTTACAATAATCTAGAGAGATGAGAAGAAGAACAATGCTGGGGTGTCAAAACACCGTTGCTCAAAGCAAGATTCGCCCCACACGATCTGCTTTCAGGAACCAGCAAGTTTGAAGAACTTGTGGAACGCTCGATGTCACCTCTGTTCTGACTCCTCGGATGGACTTGCAATGGCGGCAGCAACTCCCTCTCTTTCTCTCTTTTCTGACTTGTATTTTTCGTAGTACCCACAAAGGAGGCCAGAAGAGAGTATATATAGAGAGAGGGTGGAAACCCTAGCCGCCTCTTCAGTTATGGAAAGATTGAATCAAATCACAAAAAGATAGCAACGAATTAATTCTAATCCCACAAAGATAGGAACTGAATTAATTCAAATCCCACAAATATAGTAACGAAATTAATTCAAATCCCACAAAGATAGGATCTGAATTAATCGCATTGATTCACCCTTTCCATAACCGATTTGAAATCTGCACAGTCAACGTAGCCCGCTGACGTGCTAAGTGCAAAGTACGCCAACAAAACGCCACATTACGCCTCATGAGCCCATGAGCCCGAGCCCGAGTCCGAGTCCGAGTCCGAGTCGCTAAGCCCCAGGGGCTTAGCTCCAAGTGGAATTAATCCAAGAGAATGACAAAAGCATTAATGCTTAATCCTTGGAGCCTTATTCTTTCCTCCTAGTAAAATCACCCACATGGTTCCCTCCTTAGGGTCACCACCCCATGTGCATCTCTCAACAACACACCCAAGTATATATGTTGAGATAACTCATGGTGCTTTTCCAATGTGGGACTAAAATTTTACAAGACATGTTAAGAGCAAGCTCTCTCCATGTAAATAAAGCACCAACAGAAACAAGATTTTGATGCTATTGTACACACTGAGGGCATTAGAAGATCACATGCCAAGACAAAGTATTAATATTTTCGTGAACGAGAGTACGGGATGGCTCATTTTGTAGGATAGAATGAGAGTACGGGATGGCTTAGAAGTAAACGAAATGAGCTACCTGGTACATGAATCAGGTCGGTTTCTGACAATTTTTTCTTCTATAAAGATGGTTTGGCTTTTATTTTGTTACCAACTATGTTAATATAAATATTTTCGTGAAAATCATCTAACTATATATATATTTACATAATCTAAATTAATTTTAGGATCCAAAATCAATATTGTAAAAACCGGACCGGACCGACGGTTGGACCGGGTCCAACCGGTTTAAGCCAAAAAATCGGTCCGGTTCGACTAAAACCGAGCCTTTTAAAGAACCGTCGGTTTTTTGTCAAAACCGGGTTCAGCCGGTGAACCGGTCGAACCGGTTCACAATTGAACCGGCCAATTTTAGTTATTTTTTCATTATAAAAAAATTCAAAATAAATTATTATGAGAAATTTGGATCATTTGATTCTTTATTTGGTTTTAATCGACCTTATAGTTGTAAAATTAAACCGAATTAACGTACTTATGATCAAACCAAACTAAACCAAGAAGTAAATATGGATATTTTACCTATTTGAACCAAACTAAACCAAGTCAATTGAACTCCAATTGAACCCCGGTTGAACCCTGGTCCGATCTATACCAAAAAATTTCGGTTCGATCATCGGTCCGATTTTTAAAACATTGTCCAAAACTGCAAGTAAACAATATAAAAGTGGAATATCATATCAACAAAAAATTACTTTGTTTCCATTTTTAGTAACCACTTGATCGAAACCAGAAACATATCTATATTTTGCAAATAAATGAACAATATTAATTATCTCTGTTAAAACTAAAAAAGAAGTTTGATAATAAAATTTAGATAAAATATTTGTAGCATTGTAAAACAATTCTTAGAATTCTAAAATTGAAACAACAATTATCCAACCAATCTCACTTAATTGGTAATCATTACTATTCACATTATGAAAATTTATAACATCATTATATTTAATACACAATTTAAATATCACATAGTAGAATCCCATCTGTGAGAGAGACATCCTTAACAAATCTCCTAAAAATAAAACAAAATTGTGCACATAATTTTTTAAACCTTTGTTGCTTGTTTAATGATGTGTTTAATGAAAGAATATGATATTCTAATATTTTCTAAATTTGGTGAAACATATTGAAGGCATTCTTGTACAACTAAATTAAAAAATATGACAAACACAACTTATATGAAGACCTTCTAGTGTAGGTTGAAGCTGGGTTTTCAACCTTTTTTATAGAAGTAGTATTATTACTAACACTAGTCTACATGTACATGCTTTTGTACGTATTTTAATTAGAATATAATAAGGTCAGCTGTCGTCTTTCAGACTTTTTAAGGTGACTATTCATGTGTATGTGATTTCTTTTTACAATACCAAGAAATTATAAGTAGGAATTTTTTTTTCTATTGAGAATAATAACCTTTGAAAAATGGTAAGGACAGAAAAATTTATTACCATTGGAACATGAAGAGTTGTATAGAAAAAGAAAAAAATTCATAGCATGCAAACATTATTGTTTTGACTTTAAACATAAATGACATGCAAGTCTACATAAAATACTCGAGGGTATTTTTGGAATTCAAAAGTTTCACCATCAAGTTTTCATATTATATAGTAGAATAGATTATCAAAAGAGATTGAATTTTTTTTAATATGAATATTAAACACATGTAAAATTTATAAGATGTATCCCACCGATTGAACTTATTGTATGAGAATATTCCAATGGTCTTAAACCAATAATTTATTTTTGTTAAAGTCATTTTATATCTAAATAATGTGCATTAATACAAATAAAAAAGATATTTGTTTACTAGTCCATATATCTGAAGTTAAAGAAAAGAATTATCCTTTTCAAATAATTTAAAATCTTTAATCTACTACTGAATCTTGAAACTTTTATAAAATAATGATTTAATATACTACTTGCACAGTCATTATAATTCTGAGTTTCACAAAATGTGAAAGGTTGTTATTGACACATAATATATTTTGGTATGTTAATTTTGTTAAGGGCAGATGAATAAGACAATGTTCCTAATGCAACAGTACAAGAACTAATGCTTAACTATGTTGGTCTAGCATCAATTATACATTTACCATAATATTTATCATAATAAGTTTTTAAAGTTCTCGTGCCATCATTTGTATTCTATTTAAACTCTCTTCTTCTTCTTCTTTTGCATTTATTGCATTGGACAACTCTTACTGCTTTTTGTGTAGAGTTATCTAAGATCTCCTCCCATTTATCATTTGTAATATATTTTAGTAAAAGAAAACAAAATCAAAGATTGTGTTTTATTTGGAGCAGAACTACTAATTCTTTGATTCTCATGAGAGGACATTTGTAGTGGTGTTTCTTGGAAAATATTGTGTTGTTTTATACAAGTAACATAATAATTATTAGGAAAAGTATTATAAACATCATAGAATTCATTGGAAAGACTAGTAAAATGTTGGTAAAAACCAATAGGTCCTTCCCCATGGTCCATACTGTACTTTTTTAAAAATAAAATTTCTAATTGAAAGACTTAATCAATTTAAAATGTTTTAATTAACTACTTAAACCTTAACTTGATTTTCTCAAAAGTCAGATGTATACTTGTTGCAGCTTGGTGGTTGATCAAGTTGAAGTGAAGCCCTCTAAATTCTGATTCTTCCTAAGATTTTTTGGCACTTGAGAAATCAGCTAATTCACCGATCAAAATAGCAGATTGATCGAATTTGTTAAGAAAATAGGAAACAAATTTGTTGTGGCAAATTTAGATAAATTAACAGGGGGTCAAATGATCAAAAATAACCTTGTATTACGATTGTTATGGGGTATTTTGGCCTAACAACCATAAATGGCTAAAATATTCAAGTATTTTGGTCGGTATACCTCAAATAACCATTATCCTTCAAATGTGTGTGTGGGTGGGTGTGGGGGTCGGTATTTTTTTTTTTTTTTTTTTGGGGGGGGGGGGGGGGGGGGGGGGGGGGTGTTGAAGATGGGGGTGTTTCTATTTACCAAAAGAAATCCCAAATGAAGGTGGGCTAAAATGGTAAAAAAAGGAACTCTAAAGTCCACATTGGGACTAGGCTCGGCCCCGACCTGGACCGGGCCTTTGACCATGACGGGAGGGGGCGGGGTGGGGGTTGGGGGTTCGGGTGGGGGGAGGGAGGGACACTAGATTTTGGAGGTAAAATCTGACTAATGCACTTCCAACCGGGTTCGAGCTGGGTCCGGGCATTTGTTGGGACTGCGTGACCAACACGGGTTTGCCTTGTTCGTTTTCGGACTGTCCGAACCAATGAACACCTTGACCTAACCCTAGTTCCAATACTTCCACCTCCCTTACACCCACCATTCCCACCGACCACACACACTCCCACTCCGAGTGCAGAATGCAACACAACTAGAAGATCGAACATTCCCATAGAAAATAGGTGAAAAATCAAGTTCGATCTATTGGGAATCGAATACGCCCTACAAGATATCTGATACCGTGTCTGAGACGTTGCTGTAGCGAAAACTTAGGCCAACCAACCTGAAATAACCAACCATCGTCTAACGAGCACCAAGTATAGATAAAGACAAGTATATGGCGGTGATTACGTCACATGGACAAATCCCAATCTATATAACTCAGATAAAATTACAAAATTGACAAAATTTTTGAACCTTTGCCCTTATAGGTTCAACCCCCTAACCACACTCAAGAAGAAAATGACAGATACTACAATGAAATCACTCACCAACCCATAGCAAATTTTCTAACCGAGTTGATGACTCTTCGATCATATCTCCTCCTTCCTTCTATCTTGTATGACAAAGTCCTAACAGCAAAGTGCATACTTTCTCTTAGATCTTTTTTTGGACGAGCACCCCGAATTTTAACTTTTGTGCTATACTTTGTGCCTCCACCCTCACCCAATATATAGGATAAGAAAATCATATTCTAGGTCATAATAGGATTTCTAAATAGGAATTATATTATAGCAAAAATGTTCTATCAACATCCTATTTTAGATAATAATAGAATTGTCTAAATAGGAAACCCTAAAATAAAATTCTAATATATCTAAAATAGTACAACACCATTTTTGAACGTCCAAATCTAATCAAATCAAATATTTAATCAGATTTGGACTCCATAAATATGTTGTCACCAAATCCAGACTGGACTCCAACAATCTTCCCCTCCAGTCTGATGAGAGAGTATTGACATCATGGCTCCTCAACTGGACTCCATGCTTGTTGTCCAGCGACAAAGTTCTTGCTCCCCCATGCCACTGATCTTCGATCCCAGAACTATTTTGTATCTTCTTTCGTCACCAGCTCCTTGATCATCACGTCGACACTAGCTGCCATGCATAGCACCTCCCGCACAACTGGGATCCTACCAACATCAATAATATGATGAAGACCGAAGTCCTTGATGATCTGCCTCACCACAAGTTTCGGCTGTTTGTCCCTAATTTTTGTCTTCCACTGGAACGAGCTACCGTTCCATCGAGCTTCTCCATCCTTGGTTGGCCCAAACAAGCGGGACGGTGCCGTCCTCCTAAGATTCGAACTCCTGAACCTGTCCACCTTTGTGTCAAACATTGAAGCTCCCCCGTACATATGCATCCTCGAGCAGAATATCATACATTTTGCACGTCGTCGATGACCCACAGCTCCCCCTGAACTATGTGAATGGTGATGCACCCGTCTCTGATTGAGTTTGCTGCAAACCTCGATCTCGTCCCTCGCTTCGAACTGCTGAAACCAATGTCGCTCCATGAAGCTTTGGCAAACAATTTATCACCAAAATCGAATCCATAGAGCAACCCCCTCCTGGAGACCGATCAACTGTCATGGGACTGACAGACCGACCCTCAATCTTTGAACTGTAACCATCTTTCACTTTGTCTCGAAGAACCGAATCCTTTGTATCCCTAAGATCATCACGAAGACCCTCCTCAGCAAGTTATCGACGATCCAACTCCTGTCAAAAATCCCTCGAGCCTTAGTTCGGTATATATGGCCAGCTTGTACAACTTATTAGCGGCTTGAACCTGTACATTTCATAACACAAATCTCCTCGAGTCAGCTGTTGGAAATCCTTCACACACATCCAATCTTTGTTCCCAAACAAATTGCGACAACCATCATCTGCCAACCTCCTTACCGAAACCAAGTTGTAGTGCATACTCGGTACTTGTCGCACACCCTTAAGAACGAGCTTCTCGCCAAGCTCTGTTGTCAAGTGCATATCATCGATGCCTACAACTGTAGTCATTCTTTTGTTGTCCATCTTCACACGTCCAAATCTGCCGTCGTAGTATGACATGAAGATCCTCCTATGCAGAGTGGCGTGATACGACATCCCCGTGTCCATGACCCAATCGTCGTCATAACACATGCCATAAGGCTCTTCTGTGTCGGGTGCTGCGATGATGATATCTCCCATTGCTGTTAGATCCCCCTGATCATCCTTGTCTTTTGCCTTCTCAGCTTTGAACTTCATGCAATTTCTCTTGATATGACCTCTTTCGTCACAGTGATAGCAACCCTTACGATCCACATTCGTAAGATCCTAAGAACTCTCATGTGTCCTCACATAATTGGATCTCATGTAGGAAGCCACCAGAGCGGAGTCCTGCGACGATTCAACTTTCTTGTGCCAGACCTACTCATTCAACAAGCTACTTTTAACTGCCTCCATCGTGACAACTACATCCGTTGCGGAGTTGTTCACCGACACCACCAACGTCTTCTAGCTTTTCAGCAGAGAACTCAAAAGCATTTGGGCCTGAAGCTCATCATCAATCAGTATCTTCATCGTAAATAGTTGATTGATAATATCCTGAACCTTGTTCAGATGTTGTGGCACCGAGACACCATTCGTGTACTTCGAGTTGACAAGTTAACAAATAAGAAACGTATTTTTTTCAGCCGTCTTCTTTTATTACAGCGAATGCAGCTTCTCCCAAACTGCTTTTGCTGAACTCTACGTGGACACGTAGTGAAATACCGAGTTGTCCAGCCATTGGCAGGTGAATCCAACAACCTTATGATCCAATCATTTCCAGTCTTCAGCAGCTTTGTCCGATGGCTTTGCGCTGTCGTCCTCCAACGGACCATGCAGGTCCTTGTACCAGAGTAGATCCTCTATCCTTAGCTTCCAAATCGTCCAGTTCCCTTCTGTGAAGATGATCATACAAGTGTTCATTTGCTCCGTAGACATAGTTTCTAGAACCCCAAAAACTCTGATACTAAATGTTGGTATCAGACCAGAACGAACGAATTTCGCTCTGATACCAAATGTTGAGAATCGAACATGCCCTACAAGCGCTCCGATACCGTGTCTGAGATGTTATCGTAGCAAAAACTTTAGTAACCAACCTGAAATGACCAACCCCCGTCTAATGAACACCAAGCAGAGATAGAGACAAGTATATGGCGGTGACCACGTCACTGGACAAATCCTAATCTATATAACTTAGATAAAATTACAAGATTGACAAAAATCAATGCTGAACCATTTGTCCCAATAGGCTGAACTCCTCACCACATTAAAAAAAATGACAGATATTACAATAAAATCACTCACCAACCCGTAGCAATTTTCCTAACCGTTGACGACTCTTCAATCAGATCTCCTCCTTCCTTCTACTTTGTATGGAGAAGTCCTAAGAGCAAAGTGCGAACTTTCTCTTAGATCTTCTATGGACGAGCATCCCGAATATCAACTTTTGTGCTCTGTTTTGTGCCTCCACCCCCACCCCCACCCCCACCCCCACCCCATATATATAGGATGAAAAAATTATATATCTAGGTCAAAATAGGATTTTCTAAATAGAAATAAAATAGAAATCATATTATACCTAAAATATTTCATCAATATCCTCTTTTACATCATAGTATGATTTCCTAAATAGGAATCCTATTATATCTAAAATAGCATAGCACCATTTATGGACGTCCAAATCTAATCAAATAAAATATTTAATCAGATTTGGACTCCGCAAATATGTTGTTACCAAATCCAGACTGGACTCCAACAATCTTTCCTCTAGTTTGATAAGAGGGTGCTGACCCTATGGCTCCTCAACTGGACTTCATTCTTGTCGCCCTACGACAGAGATCATGCTCCCCTATGCCACTGATCTCCGATCCCAGAGTTGCTTTGTATCTTCCTTCATCTCTATCTCCTCGACCGTCACGTCGATGCTAGCTGTCATGCATAACATCTCTCGTACCACTGGGATCCTACAAACATCAATAACACAACCAAGACCGAAGTCCCTGACGATCAGCCTCACCGCAAGTCTCCCTGCCTGTCCCCGACTTACGTCTTTCACTGGAATGTGCTACAAGTTCCGTCGAGCTTCTTCATTCTTAGCTGGCCTAAACAAGCGGACAGTGCGGTCCTCATGAGATTCAAACTCTAGAACTTGTCCACCATCGTGTCCGACACTGAAGCTCCCCCATACACATGCATCCTTGAGCAGAACATCACGCATTGTGTACGCCGTCGATGACCTACAGCTCCCTCTGAACTGTGTGAATGGTGATGCACATGTCTCTGATTGAGTTTGCTACAAACCTTGATCTGCTCCATGGCTTCGAACTGTTGAACCAATGTTGCTCCGTGAAACTTTGGCAAACAATTCGTCACCAAAACCGGATCCGTGGAGCAACCCCCTCCTGGAGACTGACCGGCTATCATGGGACTAACAGGCTGGCCCTCAATCTTTGTATCATAACCATCTTTTACTTTGTCCCGACGAACCGAATCCTCTGTATCCCTCAAATCATTACGAAGGCCGTCCTCAGCAAGTTACCTACAATCCAACTCCTGAAGAACACCCCTCGAGCCTCAGTCCGGTGTATGTCACGCCCCGGTCCCATAGGATCGATCATCCTCGCTAAGGCATGATGCCGTATGAGCCTAAATTACGCTCGTGCAAGGTGGGTTCCATAACGGCCGATTACAACAGCTTGCGACGAGGTCGTCGCACAGAAGTTCCAGGCAGAAATATTGAATAACACTAGCAGAAACTTGAAGCAAAAACACAAGTCATAAGATGCTCTTTATTGATATTGAAACAAAGATTACATAGGCGGGTACGAGGCCAAGATTACAATCACTCAGACTTACCCTTCTCACAATACAAGTCACTCTGCTCTCTCTCATCTCTCAATACAGTTTGACGAACCAGCAGATGCTTCAAATAGACGATGTCCATATATTATGTCCCGTATAAGTCCAGACTCCATGCGGCCGTGCACCTCAAAATGCCAAGAAACTCCGTGCCTCGACGCATCCAAGCGAGCTCCATGCCAACAAGCTTCTACCTGTGCCTGCACATAAACACTTTGTGGGTGTCAGTACTCAACTGTACTAGCGGAGTGAGCTCCTCGCCCACTCATACAAAACCAACATGTTCATTTACTTTGTGCAATATATCCTTTTACGATTGTTTTTCTATTCATGCCTTAGGATCAATTTTAGGACATAAACTCTTAGCCTATTTTGTGTCTCTAGACCATCACCGTGCCTTGCACCAACAACTTATTCATACTTCGCCTCTAGATCTTCTCGTGCCAACAACGTCATCTTATCAACTCGTGCTTGCCTTTCAGCCCATATTTGGTACGCAACAACTTAGTCGTGCCATAAATCCCTTCTTATAACATAATTGAGGCAGTGCCTCGTCACTTAGTAACTTGCATATACTTGTATCGTAACAACGTAGTCGTGCCATAACATATCGAGGTCTTGCATCACAATTTAACCTGACTTAACCGAACTTGCCCTACGGCCCTTCTTGACTTAACTCGAAAGAACTCAATTCCAACTTATGCAACTCTATGCCGACGACTTATTACTCGACGTCCATCTCGTGCTGAAGCACGTGTTCGTACTATAGCCGAATCTTAGGCCCATAATGGTGTTGCAATCGTGTACACCCTCCTAACTCAATTCGTGTCGTGCTTGCACTATCTTTGATTTGACCAACACCGTGCATGCGGATTGCCGCTTAGCACACCAACTTATCTATATGAAAGTCACTAGCAATTCAAGTCATCGTGGACATAGCTCGGGTAGGCGGCGAGTCTTTCAATGCAAGGTAGCTAGCCCCATGGAAAGCCCCCGACTACCCACGCGGTACAATCCAGCGCTGCTATAACGTCTTCCCCCTAGGTCGGCTGGCCCCGGAACCCCGGCGTAATACCAGTCGAGGAAGAAATCCTTGTTGACAAGTTGTCCACATGACCACGCACCTACGAGAATGTAGTGCCCCGTCCCGCTCAGTCAATCGGAGGAATAGGAACGCCGACGGTGTTCGGACTTAGTCTTACAACGGCTGCTTGAAGACATTGCTCGGTCGAGGTGACCGCTCGCTCAGGTGGGGTAGTTTCGATAAACTTGCCTCATCTTAGCCTTCACATAATAAATAGCATGTTTTCAACTCGCACAAGTAGGCTTGATAATAAAAGAGACGAATCCACATAGCTAAAGAAAATAATCTCGACAGGTCGAATTGAGTTAGAATATAAAAAGGTCCAACGGTCGACTTAGAGTGGGTGCACGGCATGCTTTGAAAATGACACTCGGTCCTTCGTCCCGTGGCTTGGGAGAAGGAAAGTTGGATGAGTAGATGAAGTTATGAACGTAGCCTAAGTCATAGGCGTCGCCCGCATAAATGCTTTATAAAGCGTGCATGTTCCTATCTTCCAAGGCTTGGCATAGCCTTGGCTTGCCCCATGAGTTAAGTTGCGTTGCACGGTTTATGACATAAGTCTAGGCACCCAAATGACTTGGTCGTTCAGAAGTCGAATGCATACGCGGCACGTTTTCGCAATGCGAGGCTTGTCGCAGCCTTTGCTCGTCGAGTTGTTGTGCGTTTAAGTCAGGCAAGTTATGTTAGGCTATCGGAGTGGTAGCAAGCATGGTCCTACGAGTTCTACGGTTTGATATAACAACATAGTCTTACGGTCTCAAGGTCCGTCATATAAAGTATGACTTGGGCGATGGCGTCGCGTAGAACGTAAGTCGGTTTAAGGCACGATGCACGAACTTAGTGTTTAAGGCATGAACCACGGTTAATTTAATGAGTTTTGGAGAAAGGACTATCGAATAGGCATTCATGAGTTGAATGAAACGATATGGTAACATAGAAAGAATGCTCGCGACCGTAGGTCGTCGAGGGGTCTCAAATGATAGAAGTCTTGATATTAGTTTTGAAAGAGATGGTAACACTGGAAGAAGAATGACTGTATGAGATGTCAGTTCGAGTCGAGTCTTGCATGGTCATTGAAAAACTTGTCGACAAGGAAGAGTTTCCACGAGTGGCAACCCTGGATGCCATGGGACCGCATCGTTCCGGAAGGAAACAGGTATAGTCGTAGCTGGACGAACCGCTCGGGTTATTCGGGAACTTTCTGTCACGCCCCAGAACCAGAATACTGGAGAGCGGGGGAATGACTCAGCCAGCTACGTATTACGGGTAGATGAATACCGTATAATACGATCAATGCTGTCTAACCAGACGAGGGGGTGCATACTACATAAAAGTCCTACTATGGTCACTTCACATCTATTGTCTCAATCATTCGAACAAGAAGCAGTAATAGAGAACATGTAAGATAAAGCAGTAAGGCATCCCAAACGCTCTGTCAAAATGTTCTTGATATCTGGCTTTACAAAATATAGCCAGATTGATGTAGCAAAAGTATACACAATTGTTATCAGCTGCAGCCTGACTTAGTTACAATTATGCAAAAGTAAGTACAAGACGATCCGACTAACATGTCGGTGCCAAACGGCAAGGTATAAAGTATTTAACAAAACGAGCGGGGAAGTAAGAAAATCCACTCGAGTCCTCCTGCGATCATCCTTCTAGTGTTGACCATCTTGGAGGTAGAAGTAAGCTGGATCCTCGGGAACCGGCTCTAAATCTGGCCATGCAAAACCAGAGAGGTTAGACCTCTAATAGCAAGTACCTCAAGGAAGGACGATATGAAGGATTAAACCAGTAAGTAAGAGAATATAATAATAGATCTCTGCTTGCTACTAGGACTCACATCACATCAAGACACTTCGAACCAACCTCCCAACCAAACAAGGACAGAAGTTGGCCCGTTATGTCCTGACATTCTGATCATCCCAGTTAGGTAACAGAGTACAGTGCACAAACAAATCATCTTGAACGGCCAACCAACTCCTACGGCTTGCTATTATGAGTTCCAAGTTATCCTGGAATAATGCAATTAGGGATTCCTCAGTTCTTACTATGTGCAAGCAAGGCTAGTCTCTCCAGTCAATCAATTGGCCCATGCATGAATTAGACGAGTCCTAGCAGGACGCTCGTCAATATACAATATACAATAATAATAAAAGCAGATACTGTTTTCTGCCCGTGTGGCAGATCTACAGTATTTGTGGGAACCAGCCGGCCCGTCGGATACTACTCGTTCCAAGGGGGCTGCCATGTAAGAATTCGGGAATCCATTCTCTCCATGCAATCATTATTTTATTTGACTTAATAGTCCCTACGTTGAGTGAAATCCCATGCCGTGGATCATGGTCATTCAAATGAGTACTTTCGTACGGGGTACGAAATGCACAACTCTACAACGATACCAGTGCGGTTAGGTTGCAGGTCCTACATAGCGTAATGCAACAATCAAATCTAACCACGGTAATCATGCCTTGACCATAAAGTACACATACTTCTTTTGTAGAAAAATAACTAAATAATTAAATGAATAATTTGAAGCCTGCATGTGCCTGTATGCCAATATTCGAGATTAGCCAGTCGATTACAATAGTTCATTATATGAACGTGTCTCATTCGTTCAATTCAATAAGACGACTAGCCAGTCTCTTTAGTTCCAACTAGGAACGCATGATCAATTTTAGTCAAGCTAACAATTATTATCAATGGTATCTAGGCATGAAAGTCAACTAGTATTCAGTAGGGTCGAGTCTACAACCCTCAGGGTTTAATTCCAGTCAATCCGGGTATCTATAACTCAATTCATGACACATGGTACATCCCACGTCACAATCTATAATTAACAGAATTACTAGCATATCATGATTATATCAAGTTTATGCAAAAAGGCGTAAGGATATAAAATGGACGTAAAATATCTAATAAAATATCAATATTCAGGGCTATAGAATAGTCATGCGGCTAAGTCTAATGCGGCCAGGATGAATCTTATGCAGCAAGGAAAAGAGTCGGGTTCATGCGGCTCAGGGGGTAGAGGCGCATGCTGCTGAAGAGGCAGGAACCTATGCGGCTGGCGTGTGGGACTAGCTTTCATGCGGCAAGCAGAAAGGGTGTTCCATGCGGCTAGGATGAATTGGGCTCATGCGGCCGAAAAAGGCAAGACACATGCGGTCAGCGGGAAGGATACTCATGCGGCTGGCGGGAATGAGTCCATGCGGCTCAACCAAGTCGAACCCCATGCGGCCGGGTCAAGGAGATTGCTTATGCGGCTGGCGGGGGAGGAAAGTCCATGCGGCTATAAAGTTCAGACCTTATGCGGCCAGCGAGTGAGTCTGGTTCATGCGGCTGGATTTGGAGAGAAATCCATGCGGTCAGGAAAGACGGGGGCGCATATGCGGTTAAGTGGGAAAAGTCCATGCGGCTAGGATGAATTCCCTATACGGCTGGGCTCAAATGAGTCTCATGCGGCCGGGTAGAAACTTTCCATGCGGCTGAGAAGGAAACAACCCATGCGGCTGGGAATCACTTGCCGCATGAATTATTCATGCGGTCAAGTCAAGTACTGTTCTTCTTCTCCAAGTTTCAGAGAAGAAGAACACCATAAACCCAAGCTTCAAAGTTTCATAAAACCTTCATCCAGAGTCCAAATTTGAACTTCCTTAGGTCAAAATTGGGTAGAACGAAATTCTCTACAACATGGAACCATCAAAACTTGAAGATATCAAAGTTTACTAGATCAAAACCTAAGAAACCCGAAAATGTAACAAACTTAGATCTACAACAAATTAGCCATGGAAATTAAAATGCTAAGTACTAAAGAGACATAGAATCAAATAAGGAGGATGATGGAACAATAATAATGGGAATCCATCAAGAAGCAAGTTGGCACTTGCCTACGGTTTGGTAGGTGGAGAGAGTAATGAAGAAGAAGAAAAGGAGTAATGGTGAGAATGAGTAATGAGGAGAGAGAATGGTGAGGGTGGCTTAAATATGGAAGGGGTGGTAGGTGGGAGTTGGGCCGGGTCCAATGGGTCCAACAAGGCTAACCCGAAAGTAAGACTAAAGCAGGAAATAAAATGCAGGTAATAAAATTACAGGAAGAAATATAGAAATAAAATTGCAGAAAATAAATTGACATGAAATTTAAAGAGCAGCTAATTAATTAACATGAAAATTTAAAGAGCAGATAATAGAATTACAGAAAAATAAAGTGCGAAAAATAAAATGCAGATAATTAATTAACATGAAGTTATTAAGAATTTAAATGCAGGATACTACATGATAAATGCTAAATAAATACATTCAGGCAATATACGTATTAAAATACGCATTCTGGGAACGGGGAGTGACATCTCTACCCTCCTTAGAAAAATTCCGTCCTCGGAATTTCAAATCCAAGCAGGATAGAAACATCGGGGCTAAACTAATCTAAGTACAAGCAATTCAATGAAGCAATCCTTTTACAATATCCATAGCAAGTAACATATATGTAAATCCATCAATCTACGATATCAAGCAATTCTACCCATAAGGTGATAAGCATGAGGAATCAAGACAATCAAGGTATACAGAAAAAGATATACCTTGTGAGTCAAATAGGTGTGGATACCGTGATCGGATATCATCCTCACGTTCCCACGTTGACTCTCCCAAGGAGTGATGACCCCAAGCAACTCGGACAAGACTAATTGTACGGTTCTTGAGTATCTTCTCTCTTCGGTCCAAAATGGACACAGGCTGTTCCTCGTAAGACAGGTTGGTACCAACAACCAGTTCAGAGTGATCGAGGACATGGCTTGGGTCCGATACATACCTACGTAATTGAGATACATGAAATACGTCATGCACCTCTCGTAACGAAGGTGGGAGTGATAAACGATAAGCAACATCGCCTATCCTCTCAAGAATAACAAATGGGCCCACGTACCGCGGACTCAACTTCCCGCGAACGCCAAATCTAATGACCCCACGGGTAGGTGAGATCCTCAAGAACACGTGGTCCCCAACAGAAAACTCTAGCGGCCTACGATGCTGGTCTGCCCAATGACGATGCCGATCCTGTGCAACTCGAAGTCGCTCTCTAATTCCTTTGACTAATTCAACTGTCTGAACAATCATTTCTGGGCCTAACATCTTCCTCTCCCCGATATCATCCCATGCTAGCGGCGATCTACACTTCTTACCATATAGTGCTTCGAATGGCGCCATCTGGATACTGGCTTAATAACTATTATTGTATGAGAACTCGACCAAGTGAAGGTGACTCTCCCAAGACCCTCCAAAATCTAGAGTACAAGCTCGCAACATGTCTTCTAAAGTCTGAATCGTTCTTTCTGATTGCCCATCCGTCTGCGGATGGTAAGCCGTGCTAAACCTTAACTTGGTACCCAGACTATGATGTAAGCTCTTCCAAAAATGCGATGTAAAGCGGGTATCTCGATCCGACATAATACTGACAGGGACTCCATGCTGCCTGACTATCTGTTGCACATATAACTCTGCCAACTTTTCTGTAGATTGCCCTACTCTGAAAGGAAGAAAATGTGCTACCTTTGTAAGCCGATCCACTATCACCCAAATAGCATCTTTACCACTTGGTGATCTCGGTAAACCGGTCACAAAGTCCATTGTAATATGTTCCCATTTCCATTCCGGAATAGGAAGCGGTTTGCAATAATCCAGCTGGCCTCTGTTGTTCTGCCTTCACTTGCTGACATACCAAGCAACGGGAAACAAATCTAGCTATCTCTCTCTTCATCCCGTTCCACCAGAAATGCTGCTTGATATCTTGGTACATCTTGGTCCCTCCAGGGTGTATAGAATACTGGGAACTGTGAGCTTCTGCCATAACCTCCTGTCTGATATCTCCACTAGGCACACATAGACGTGATCCAAACCTAAGTGTACCATCTTCATGAATTCTCATCTCCTTCCTGAGCCCTGACTCACATTCTGCCCTAAGCTTCTGAATCCTTGGGTCTTGTGCCTGAGCTGCCTTGATCCTGTCTACTAAGTCGGATTGAACTTGCAGACTCGCCAGAACTCCTACATCACTAGGAAGTACAACCTCGATGCCCATTTCCTGAAGGTCTTCTAAGATATGCTTCTGCGTTGTCAACATAAATGTGCCGCCTCTTCTGCTGAGAGCGTCTGCTACCACATTAGCCTTGCCTGGATGATACTGAAGCTCCACGTCATAATCCTTGATCAACTCCAACCATCTTCTCTGCCTCATGTTCAGTTCCTTCTGGGTAAAGATGTACTTCAGACTTTTGTGATCTGTGTATATCTCCACTCGGTCACCATATAAGTAATGCCTCCATAGCTTCAGAGCAAACACTACTGCCGCCAATTCCAGATCATGAGTTGGGTAATTCTTCTCGTGGTCTCGAAGCTGCCTAGATGCATATGCTATCACCTTCCCATGCTGCATGAGGACACATCCAAGTCCTTTACCTGACGCATCACAATATACGGTAAAACCTCCAGGTCCAACTGGCAACGTAAGAATGGGCGCTGATATCAACTTTTGCTTCAAATTTTCAAATGAGGCCTGGCATTCTACAGACCAAACGAATGGTACATCCTTCCGTGTCAAGCGGGTCATGGGTGCTGAAAGCCTTGCAAAGTCTGACACAAACCTTCTGTAATATCCCGCCAATCCCAAGAAACTCCGTACATCAGCTACGGTCTTGGGTACTGGCCAACTCTTCACTGCTTCTACCTTCTTGGGATCCACTGCTACTCCAGTTCCTGATACAATATGACCCAAAAATGAAATGTGGTCCATCCAGAACTCACACTTGCTGAGCTTGGCGTACAACTGGTTCTCTCTCAGAACCTGTAACACTTTCCGGAGGTGGTCTTCATGCTCCTCTTCACTAGCAGAGTACACAAGAATGTCGTCGAGAAATACTACGACAAACTGATCTAAATACGGCATAAAGATGCGATTCATCAAATCCATGAAGATAGCTGGAGCATTGGTCAAACCAAACGGCATTACTAAAACTCATAATGACCATACTTCGACCTGAATGCTGTCTTGGGAATGTCTTCCTTCCGAACCCTCACCTGATGATACCCTGAACGAAGATCTATCTTGGAGAAACTCTAGCCTTGCTCAACTGATCAAACAAGTCGTCGATCCTCGGTAGTGGGTACTTGTTCTTTACTGTTGCCGCATTTAGCTTCCTGTAGTCAATGCATAATCTGGATGATCCATCCTTCTTCCCTACAAGTACCACTGGTGCTGCCCATGGTGACACGCTAGTTTGGATAAACTTCTTCTCCTTCAATTTCTCTATGTGCTGATACACCTTGGCCTGCTCTGAATCCGCCATTCTGTAAACCCGATCTGATATTGGTTTAGTTCCTGGTGCCAATTCTATACTGAACTCAATATCTCTAACTGGTGGTAGACCTGGAAGTTCTTCGGGAAATACGTCTAGAAATTCTTCAACTACCTTCGGAATCTGAACTTCTTCCATTGTCGTCGCTACTCCCTGTTCTTGTTGAGTTGCCTCTGACCTGACCAAGGTGAACCTCTCCATGCCTGGAATATCAAAAGATACACTTCCACTACGACAATCTATTGTCGCATGACTGTCTTTCAGCCAGTCCATGCCTAAGATAACGTCAAAATTTCCAACAGAAAATTCTATCAACCAGGCGGGTAAAGGATGCCCGCACACTACGACACTACATGCTAAACTAACTCTACTAACTCCCACGAGCCCATTACCAGTGAGTATATTCAACCTCCCTGGCAATGCCTCGAACTCCACTCCTAGTCGTGTCGCAAATTGTGCAGATATAAATGAATGGGATGCTCCCGAATCAAACAATGCTACTGCGGGATATGAGGCGACGAGAATGTTACCTGCCACAACATCTCCCGATGCCAATGCCTCTTCCAAGGACAGTGTGAATGCCTGCCCTCGACCTCCTTGCTGATTCCCATGCCGTGGCCTAGCCTGGTGCTGCTGCTGGCCCCTGCCTTGATGATGCTGGGGCGGTCTATGCTGGTGTTGCTGCATCGGCAGCCCCTGCTGCCGAAACATCTGAGACTGTGATACTAACGGACGCTGCGCCAACGGCCTCACTGCCAATGCTGGTCCTCGATACTGTCCTGCCCCTGGTGCTGGCAGAGCAGGAAACTGCTGCCCTGGCCCTCCTGCCCTCGAATTCATGGGACATGTGGTAACCCGATGATCTGGATTTCCATATATCAGACACAGTCCATTCAATGTCCGACACACATCTCTAGTGTGCCCCATCTTCCCACAATAAGTGCAGCCTGCCGGGGTTGCTGGTTCTTCCTCTGTTGCTGTTGCTGCTGCCTGGGTGGTGGTGCTGGTCCTCGTATCGCCACATCGTGGATACGAATGCCAGCGGATGGTGCTGTTGTTCGGGGCGCCGCTCCCCCTCCTCCTTCAATCTGACTGTGAGATCTCTTCTGACCTCCAGTCCTTACTGCAAGCCTCTGAATGGTGATCTCATGCCTTCGAGTCGCCGTCAATACTTCATCAAAAGTTTGGTAATTGTGCCCCTCTATCAATTGCAAGAGCTCAAGATAAAACCCTTGCTGGAACCTCATCGCCCTCTGGCGCTCCGTCGCTACCATCTCTGGGGCAAATCTACTCAATCTGCAGAACTCCGCTGCATAAGCATCTACAGTCTTGCCAGCCTGTCTGAGGTTGATAAACTTCTGTTGTAGCTCAAACTGCGCCACAACTCCATAATACTTCGTCTTGAATCTTGCTGTAAAATCGTCCCATGCAACAGGACGTCTGATGCCTACTTCCTCTGCTTCCCACCAATCACGTGCGAGATCCTGAAGTAACAACTTCACCAGATCCACACGCTCTTCGGCCGGCACCTTAGCGGCTGTCAGGATAGCCTCGATATCCTTAAGCCATGCATCTGCTGAGATGGCATCCTCCGTGCCCTCGAAACGGCGGGGGTTGTACTTGCAAAACCTGGCTGATGCTCCTGAATCAGTCCTCACTCCTCTTTTCAATGCCGTCTGTAATCCTTGGTTGAGTAGTACATTCTGCTCTTGCAACTGAGCGTGCATGCGCTGCTGAACTAACATCTGGTGTTGCTGAGTGGCCATCATCCCTCTCATAATCTCTAGAAGGGCTGGTGTGTCCACTTGGGTAGGTGGAACTGTTGGTGGGGGTGGAACATCCGGATACTGCGGTCCAACCGCTGGTTCTACTATCACTTCTTCCTGGATAGTCTCTTGAGTTAGTACCGGCTCTTGTTGCTGACCAACATGGTCAGGTTGTCCATGCTGCTGTCCATGTTGTTGCTGTCCAGCTCTAACAGGTGCGGACGAGGTACCCCTAAGAAAAGGGACAAGAGAACAATCAAACGACCGGACATGAAGGATCAATGAAGTCAAAGGATACTGGAATGTCAAGCAAGGGTTGAGAACAACGAATCATGAGATCAAGGGGGAACATATATGATTGAGACATCCTATAAATCAAAACACCCCACAAGTCTGAAACCAGACCTGCATGGGCCACCACTAAAACCTTGTCACGCCCCAGAACCAGAATACTGGAGAGCGGGGGAATGACTCAGCCAGCTACGTATTACGGGTAGATGAATACCGTATAATACGATCAATGCTGTCTGACCAGACGAGGGGGTGCATACTACATAAAAGTCCTACTATGGTCACTTCACATCTATTGTCTCAATCATTCGAACAAGAAGCAGTAATAGAGAACATGTAAGATAAAGCAGTAAGGCGTCCCAAACGCTCTGTCAAATGTTCTGATATCTGGCTTTAAAAAATATAGCCAGATTGATGTAGCAAAAGTATACACAATTGTTATCAGCTGCAGCCTGACTTAGTTACAATTATGCAAAAGTAAGTACAAGACGATCCGACTAACATGTCGGTGCCAAACGGCAAGGTATAAAGTATTTAACAAAACGAGCGGGGAAGTAAGAAAACCCACTCGAGTCCTCCTGCGATCATCCTTCTAGTGTTGACCATCTTGGAGGTAGAAGTAAGCTGGATCCTCGGAAACCGGCTCTAAATCTGGCTATGCAAAACCAGAGAGGTTAGACCTCTAATAGCAAGTACCTCAAGGAAGGACGATATGAAGGATTAAACCAGTAAGTAAGAGAATATAATAATAGATCTCTGCTTGCTACTAGGACTCACATCACATCAAGACACTTCGAACCAACCTCCCAACCAAACAAGGACAGAAGTTGGCCCGTTATGTCCTGACATTCTGATCATCCCAGTTAGGTAACAGAGTACAGTGCACAAACAAATCATCTTGAACGGCCAACCAACTCCTACGGCTTGCTATTATGAGTTCCAAGTTATTCTGGAATAATGCAATTAGGGATTCCTCAGTTCTTACTATGTGCAAGCAAGGCTAGTCTATCCAGTCAATCAATTGGCCCATGCATGAATTAGACGAGTCCTAGCAGGACGCTCGTCAATATACAATATACAATAATAATAAAAGCAGATACTGTTTTCTGCCCGTGTGGCAGATCTACAGTATCTGTGGGAACCAGCCGGCCCGTCGGGTACTACTCGTTCCAAGGGGGCTGCCATGTAAGAATTCGGGAATCCATTCTCTCCATGCAATCATTATTTTATTTGACTTAATAGTCCCTACGTTGAGTGAAATCCCATGCCGTGGATCATGGTCATTCAAATGAGTACTTTCGTACGGGGTACGATATGCACAACTCTACAACGATACCAGTGCGGTTAGGTTGCAGGTCCTACATAGCGTAATGCAACAATCAAATCTAACCACGGTAATCATGCCTTGACCATAAAGTACACATACTTCTTTTGTAGAAAAATAACTAAATAATTAAATGAATAATTTGAAGCCTGCATGTGCCTGTATGCCAATATTCGAGATTAGCCAGTCGATTACAATAGTTCATTATATGAACGTGTCTCATTCGTTCAATTCAATAAGACGACTAGCCAGTCTCTTTAGTTCCAACTAGGAACGCATGATCAATTTTAGTCAAGCTAACAATTATTATCAATGGTATCTAGGCATGAAAGTCAACTAGTATTCAGTGGGGTCGAGTCTACAACCCTCAGGGTTTAATTCCAGTCAATCCGGGTATCTATAACTCAATTCATGACACATGGTACATCCCACGTCACAATCTATAATTAACAGAATTACTAGCATATGATTATATCAAGTTTATGCAAAAAGGCGTAAGGATATAAAATGGACGTAAAATATCTAATAAAATATCAATATTCAGGGCTATAGAATAGTCATGCGGCTAAGTCTAATGCGGCCAGGATGAATCTTATGCAGCAAGGAAAAGAGTCGGGTTCATGCGGCTCAGGGGGTAGAGGCGCATGCTGCTGAAGAGGCAGGAACCTATGCGGCTGGCGTGTGGGACTAGCTTTCATGCGGCAAGCAGAAAGGGTGTTCCATGCGGCTAGGATGAATTGGGCTCATGCGGCCGAAAAAGGCAAGACACATGCGGTCAGCGGGAAGGATACTCATGCGGCTGGCGGGAATGAGTCCATGCGGCTCAACCAAGTCGAACCCCATGCGGCCGGGTCAAGGAGATTGCTTATGCGGCTGGCGGGGGAGGAAAGTCCATGCGGCTATAAAGTTCAGGACCTCATGCGGCCAGCGAGTGAGTCTGGTTCATGCGGCTGGATTTGGAGAGAAATCCATGCGGTCAGGAAAGACGGGGGCGCATATGCGGTTAAGTGGGGAAAGTCCATGCGGCTAGGATGAATTCCCTATGCGGCTGGGCTCAAATGAGTCTCATGCGGCCGGGTAGAAACTTTCCATGCGGCTGAGAAGGAAACAACCCATGCGGCTGGGAATCACTTGCCGCATGAATTATTCATGCGGTCAAGTCAAGTACTGTTCTTCTTCTCCAAGTTTCAGAGAAGAAGAACACCATAAACCCAAGCTTCAAAGTTCCATAAAACCTTCATCCAGAGTCCAAATTCGAACTTCCTTAGGTCAAAATTGGGTAGAACGAAATTCTCTACAACATGGAACCATCAAAACTTGAAGATATCAAAATTTACTAGATCAAAACCTAAAAACCCAAAAATGTAACAAACTTAGATCTACAACAAATTAGCCATGGAAATTAAAAATGCTAAGTACTAAAGAGACATAGAATCAAATAAGGAGGATGATGGAACAATAATAATGGGAATCCATCAAGAAGCAAGTTGGCACTTGCCTACGGTTTGGTAGGTGGAGAGAGTAATGAAGAAGAAGAAAGGAGTAATGGTGAGAATGAGTAATGAGGAGAGAGAATGGTGAGGGTGGCTTAAATATGGAAGGGGTGGTAGGTGGGAGTTGGGCCGGGTCCAATGGGTCCAACAAGGCTAACCCGAAAGTAAGACTAAAGCAGGAAATAAAATACAGATAATAAAATTACAGGAAGAAATAGAAATAAAATTGCAGGAAATAAATTGACATAAAATTAAAGAGCAGCTAATTAATTAACATGAAAATTTAAAGAGCAGATAATAGAATTGCAGAAAAATAAAGTGCGGAAAATAAAATGCAGATAATTAATTAACATGAAGTTATTAAGAATTTAAATACAGGATACTACATGATAAATGCTAAATAAATACATTCAGGCAATATACGTATTAAAATACGCATTCTGGGAACGGGGAGTGACACTTTCAGCGGGGCTAGCTACTTGCGTTGAAAGGGTCGCCGAATAGCAAGGCTATAGTCCATGATAGCTTGTGATGTTAGTGACCAATTCATATAGATGGGTCGGCACGGGCGGCAATCCGCGTGTGTGTTGGATCGAGTCAGTTGAATGTGTGAACAGTTAGAACACAAGGTTTGGTCCTAAGATTTGGCATCAACATAGGCGACGTGCTTCGGCACGAGATGCAGCGTCGGGTCTTAAGTTATTGGCATATAAGTTGCATAAGTTGGTTTGAGTCATCTTGAGTTTAAGTCAGGAAACGCCGCAAGGCAAAGTCGGTCAAGTGGTACTTAGTCCAGAAGTCTTGATTGGGTCTGTTGGTGATCGAAGCAGCAAGGGCCACGAGGCGACGATATGGTGAAGTCACATTGAGTTGTGAGACACGGTATGATGAATTTGTAGCGCGGTCACAAGGAATTGGGTACTACCGCGTAGTTGAGTCTCTGATTTTATGCCGAAAGGCAAGCACGACTTGATAGGTTAACGTTGTTGGCACGAGAAGGGTCTTGAGGCAAGGTGTGGGTTAACATTGTCGTTGCAAGCAAGGGATGGTCTAGAGACACAAAATAGGCCACGGCGTCGGTCCTAAAACTGATCCTAAGGCAAGACTAGAAAGACAATTGATAAGAAAGGGACTATGTTGCACGAAGTAAAACAAACGTCTTGGTTTTGTATGGGTGGGCGAGGAGCTCATTCCACCAGTACAGTGGAGTACTGACACCCACATAGTTTTCATATGCAGGCACAGGTAGAAGCTCGTGGCGCGGAGCTCGCTTGGATGCGTCGAGGCATGGAGTTCCTTGGTGATTCGAAGCGTGCGGCCGTATGTATTCAAGACTTATACAGGACATAATGTATGGACGTCGCCTTCCGAAGCTTTCGCTGGTTCAAGACTTGTATTGAGAGATAAGAGAGAGCTGAGTGACTTGTAATGTGGGCTTGAGTGAGCTTGAGAGACTTGTAATCTTGGCCTTGCGCCCATTGTAACCTTTGTTTCAATATCAATATAGAGCTTCTTTCGAATAACTTGTATTTTGTTCTATTTTTTGCTGCTATTATTCAATGTCTCTGTATGGGACTTCTGTGCGATGACCCCGTCGCAGCCGCTGAAATCGCCGGTTATGGAACCCGCCTTACACGAGCGCAATCTAGGCTCGTGCGGCATCACGCTTTAGCGAGGACGATCGCTCCTACGGGAGCGGGGCGTGACATAATGATATCAGAGCACGGCTTTACGTCCTTGGACTATCGATTGAATTCTTTAACTCCGTTGTTTCCGCAAACTCTGAAGTGTTGCTTCCGTAAAGTTGATATCGTTGGTGCGCTCTCTCTCAATTATCCCACGGGATGTCCATACAATAAGTCTATCTATTTTGCAAAACGTAGGAGAACAGTTATTGATAAAATAAAAAGATGGTTTGCGTAAGCACGGTTGGCTAAGTCGGGCTGGGCATATACACCAAGGATTGTGTCGACCATAGCAAAGTCGAGTGCGGGATTCGTAATGTTTCGAGCTAGAATGAGTTGAACTCGATTGAGTAAAAGTGAGATGACTATCGATAGGGGTGCTATCGAGCGACGATAACGTCGGTGAGATATAGATGAGCGTGCTTGGAATTCGAGGAATGGTTCGAACGGAAAATTTGAAGAAGTCGATTTTGATTCAAATGATAAGTTGAGGATTTATTGAATGACTTCATCCCTAAGTGGTGTATGCGATAGTCTCAGGGATGTCGACCGATTGATTGAGGATTCGGGTGTCGGTGAGTTTATCAGCAAGCGTCGCGTTATACAAAGCCTTAGATTGAGTGTCGTTGAACAAGTGTGGTCTTGAGATTTGACAAGTTGATTCGAACAACTTAGAAATTGATGCGCACGGAACGTGCACGGGATTGAGGATTGCGCAAGTATGAAACGCGAAGATGATTGAGTAGATAAATCAAATCGAGGAAAAGTTAAGGTGTAGTGAACGGATGACTTGATAAAGAAAATTGATAGGTAGATCGTATAGAAAAAGTTAGCACGATGTATAGATAGCGTGCATGAAAAAGTAAAATTTTGAAGTTACGCGAATGACTCGAAGGATTGTAATGAATGTTGCTCGATGATTTGAGTTAGCAAGGAATGATGCAAATTGAGAAAATACGTTGGTCGATGACTTAAGATAAACAGATGAACAATACACGAATTTGGGTTTGAGGAATTTGATGTTGGGAATGATTCGAGGGATGATGATCGAACTTGAATTTGAAATGTCGAGAAGATTATCCAATCGGACGATAGCATCATTCGTACAACTCGAAACTTGTTGCAAAGGAAGATCGTCAGGTTATGCATGTCATCGATGGTATTGAGGCGTATCAAAGATCGATATGCGATAACTCGGGGGTACTCTGACTCGGCGAGTGACGATCGTGCAAGTGTTATTGTTCAGCTGGATGCTATACTTAGGATTTTGATTGAGATGACATTCTTGTCTTGCGCGAGTGCAACTCTGCCTTGATTGTGTCTTGAGGGTTACGCGGATAACCACAGCGTCGGCATTCTTGTCTTGCGCGAGTGCAACTCTAGCCTCGCACATATGTCGCGTCGGATTTGGGGCGATCGTTCCACGTGAGCACTGACATGGTGATTCATGTCGCGGGAATGATCGAACTCGGAAAATCAGGATGCGGCAACTTTGATTGTCTCGACTTGTTGGCTTGATGCGAAGGTGAATTCGAGGATTTGTAGGACTTGTGATTGACGAATAAATAAAACTTGAGGATTGAGTAGGTCCAATCCGCGCATCGAGAATGAATTAGTCTAGACTCAAAATAAGAGTTACGCCACGATGAGAATGATTATTCCACGAGAGCGTTACATGGTGATTTCATGCCCACCGTGGATAATCGGACTCGCGTAAGATCGGAGCGTGGCATATTGTTAAGTCAGACGACCAAGTGATCGATTACATAAATTAGAATAGATGACTTCGGAAGTATGGAATGTGAAATTTTGGTTTAGCGGTGAATTGTGTCGTAGCGTGCTTGACTTGGAGAGATTGATAGGCAGATTATATCGAACGTGTTCGAAGAGATAGACTATACGAAATGGCTTGATGAACGAGCGATATGTTCTTGGCGAGGATTGGTTAAGTGAACTTATCGTAGGATGGCTTTGCTGAACGACTCGGACCCCGAGCGACGAAATGTTGGGATGTGTGTAGGGAATCGATGCTCGATGTTTAGAAATCAGAGCGATGCGAGCTTGGGTAGAAAACTCTGTACTATCAACTTGGTTTGACCTTAGGATGGGGTCAGTGTTGATATCGTTGTTTGGGAACTGTGATTTCGATACTGACAATTGACTTTAGCCTAAAGAAATTGCCTAGCGGCTAGGCGAGATGTCCATGTTGCGAGAGTTAGCTTCGATAGGATTGATTTTCAGGATTGAGTGGATGAATCGATAGGTGGGATTGGATTCACTATCACAAGGCTTGGTTGAAATGCATATAATTCGGGGAAGCCTGGAATGTGTGCATGATCCAAACTAAGTGATACGTTGAATTCAAGTGGGACTTGAGGAACGAGAAGTGTCGAGGATTTTGAGATCGTGAGTTTTGAAGAACGAACTGAGGGTAGCACGAGCGTTGCTCAGATTTCAGAAATGCATAGGGGAAATGTGCGCGAGAGTCGTTGAACATTCGAGTGATAAGTCGATGAGTAAGTGTACTCAGTTAGTTTCGAGGACGAAACTTTTTTCTGAGTAGTGTATGATGTAGTGCCCCGTCCCGCTCAGTCAATCGGAGGAATAGGAACGCCGACGACGTTCGGACTTAGCCTTACAACGGCTGCTCGAAGACATCGCTCGGTCGAGGCGACCGCTCGCTCAGGTGGGGTAGTTTCGGTGAACTTGCCTCATCTTAGCCTTCACATAATAAATCGCATGTTTTCAACTCGCACAAGTAGGCTTGATAATAAAAGAGACGAATCCACATAGCTAAAGGGAATAATCCCGACAGGTCGAATTGAGTTAGAATATAAAAGGTCCAACGGTCGACTTAGAGTGGGTGCACGACATGCTTTGAAAATGACACTCGGTCCTTCGTCCCGTGGCTTGGGAGAAAAAAGTTGGATGAGTAGACGAAGTTATGAACGTAGCCTAAGTCATAGGCGTCGCCCGCATAAATGCTTCATAAAGCGTGCACGGTCCTATCTTCCAAGGCTTGGCATAGCCTTGGCTTGTCCCATGAGTTAAGTTGCGTTGCACGGTTTATGACATAAGTCTAGGCACCCAAATGACTTGGTCGTTCAGAAGTCGAACGCATACGCGGCACTTTTTCGCAATGCGAGGCTTGTCGCAGCCTTTGCTCGTCGAGTCGTTGTGCGTTTAAGTCAGACAAGTTATGTTAGGCTATCGGAGTGGTAGCAAGCACGGTCCTACGAGTTCTACGGTTGGGTATAACAACATAGTCTTACGGTCAAAAGGTCCGTCATATAAAGTATGACTTGGGCGATGGCGTCGCGTAGAACGTAAGTCGGTTTAAGGCACGATGCACGGACTTAGTGTTTAAGGCATGAACCACGGTTGATTTAATGAGTTTTGGAGAAAGGACTATCAAATTGGCATTCATGAGTTGAATGAAATGATATGGTAACATGGAAAGAATGCTCGCGACCGTGGGTCGTCGAGGGGTCTCAAATGATAGAAGTCTTGATATTGGTTTTGAAAGAGATGGTAACATTGGAAGAAGAATGACTGTGTGAGACGTCAGTTCGAGTCGAGTCTTGTATGGTCATTGGAAAACTTGTCAACAAGGAGGAGTTTCTACGAACGGCAACCCTGGACACCATGGGACCGCATCGTTCCGGAAGAAAACAGGTATAGCCGTAGCTGGACGAATCGCTCGGGTTATTCGGGAACTTTCAGCGGGGCTAGCTACTTGCGTTGAAAGGGTCGCCGAATAGCAAGGCTATAGTCCATGATAGCTTGTGATGTTAGTGACCAATTCATATAGATGGGTCGGCACGGGCGGCAATCCGCGTGTGTGCCTTTGGATCGAGTCAGTTGAATGTGTGAACAGTTAGAACACAAGGTTTGGTCCTAAGATTTGGCATCAATATAGGCGACGTGCTTCGGCACGAGATGCAGCGTCGGGTTAAGTTGTTGGCATATAAGTTGCATAAGTTGGTTTGAGTCATCTTGAGTTTAAGTCAGGAAACGCCGCAAGGCGAAGTCGGTCAAGTGGTACTTAGTCCAGAAGTCTTGATTGGGTCTGTTGGTGATCGAAGCAGCAAGGGCCACGAGGCGACGATATGGTGAAGTCACATTGAGTTGCGAGACACGGTATGATGGATTTGTAGCGCGGTCACAAGGAATTGGGTACTACCGCGTAGTTGAGTCTCCGATTTTTTGCCGAAAGGCAAGCACGACTTGATAGGTTAACGTTGTTGGCACGAGAAGGGTCTTGAGGCAAGGTGTGGGTTAACATTGTCGTTGCAAGCACGGGATGGTCTAGAGACACAAAATAGGCCAAGACGTCGGTCCTAAAACTGATCCTAAGGCAAGACTAGAAAGACAATTGATAAGAAAGGGACTATGTTGCACGAAGTAAAACAAACGTGTTGGTTTTGTATGGGTGGGCGAGAGGAGCTCATTCCACCAGTACAGTGGAGTACTGACACCCACATAGTTTCCATGTGCAGGCACAGGTAGAAGCTCGTGGCGCGGAGCTCGCTTGGATGCGTCGAGGCATGAAGTTCCTTGGCGATTCGAAGCATGCGGCCGCATGTATTCAAGACTTATACAGGACATAATGTATGGACGTCGCCTTCCGAAGCTTTCGCTGGTTCAAGACTTGTATTGAGAGATGAGAGAGAGCTGAGTGACTTGTAATATGAGCTTGAGAGACTTGTAATCTTGGCCTTGCGCCCATTGTAACCTTTGTTTCAATATCAATAAAGAGCTTCTTTCGAATAACTTGTGTTTTGTTCTAATTTTCGCTGCTATTATTCAATGTCTCTGCATGGGACTTCTGTACGACGACCCCGTCGCAGCCGCTGAAATCGACCGTTATGGAACCCGCCTTGCACGAGCGCAATCTAGGCTCGTGCGGTATCACGCCTTAGCGAGGACGATCGCTCATATGGGAGCGGAACATGACAGAGAACACCTAGACTCACGTAAATATATGGCCTACTTTGAGGTACGACTAGAACCATACTTAAAAAAACGTGCTCTAAACTATATCATGCAAAACGTGCATTGGAACCATACGATGCAAAACGTGCATCAGAACCATACGATGCAAAACGTGCATCCTTGGAGACTCCCAAAATGTGGGACCGCCTCGGCGACAAACGGTGGCATGAAATTTTCTTTCTTTGAAACCTAGGGAACGACTATCGTATAGCCTTCCTACTTAACTTTAATAAAACGTGTTCCTTAAGTGCCATAGACCGTGGCTAACTTTTATAGTGTCGACCGTGGCTCGTGCCTTAAACCGACTTGTGTTCTACGCGATGATATCGTTCAAGTCATACTTTATATGACGAGCCTTAAGATCTGGGACTATATAACTTAACAACCGCAGAAAGCGTGAGACAGTGCTTAGAATGACTTCGATAGCCCAACATAACTTTTGTCTAACTCAATCATACAACAACTTAATCCGTAGGACGGCCAAAGGCTATGCCAAGCCTTGGACGATGGGACCGTGCATGCTTTATCAAGCATTTATATGTGCGATGCCTATGACTTAGGCTAAGTTCATAGCTTTGTGGCAACTTAAACCAACTTCCTTCTCCCAAGCCACGGGATGAATGACCGAGTGTCATTTTGAAAGCACAACATGCAACACTTCTAAGCCGACCGTGGGACCTTTCCATATTCTTAACCCAATCGGCCCGACTTGGGATTATTCCCTTAGCTATGTGTCTTCGTCTCTTTTATTATCAAGCCTACTTGTGCATTTGAAAACATTCATTTTATCAGTACGAAGGCCAAGCTGAGGTAAGTTCACCGAAGCCACCCACCTGAACGAGGAGTCGCCTCCACCGTGCGGGTCTTTGAGAAAGCCGTTGCTTGGCTAAGTCCTAACGCCGTTGGCATTTCGATTCCTCTGATTGAGCTGAGCGGGACGGAACACTACAGTATATGTGGCCAGCTTGTATAACTCAGTGGCTTGAGTCTTACATGCCACAATGCAAATCTCCTCGAGCCACCTATTGGAAATCCTTCGTAAGCATCCAATCTTTGTCCCCAAATAAACTACGACAACCATCATCTGCTAGCCTCCTTATCGAAACCAAGTTTTAGTACAAACTCGGTACTTGTCGCATACCCTTGAGAACGAGCTTCTCGCCAAGCTTCGTTGTCAAGTGAACATCATTGATGCCTACAACTGTAGTGTTCTTTTGTTGCCCATCTTCACACGTCCAAATCTGTCGTCGTAGTATGATATGAAGATCCTCCTATACGGAGTGGCGTGATACGACATCCCTGTGTCCATGACCCAATCGTCGTCATGACACATGCCACAAGATTCATTTGCGTCGGACGCTGCGATGATATCTCCCATTGCTATGAGATCCACCTGATTATCCTTGTCTTTTGCCTTCTCAGCTTTGAACTTCATACAGTTTATTTTGATATGACCTCTTTCGCCACAGTGATAGCAGCCCTCCTTGCGTTCCACAGCCGCAAGATCTCGAGAACTCTCACGTGTCCTCGCCTGTGACTTGGGTCTTTCCTTCCCATAGGAAGCCACCACACCGGACTCCTACGACGATTCAACTTGCTTGCGTCGGACCTCCTCATTCAACAAGCTACTTTTGACTGTCTCCATCATACGGAATTGCTTACCGACACCACCAATATCTTCCAACTTTTGACAGAGAACTCAAAAGCAGTAGAGCCTGAAGCTCAATCAATCACCATTTTCATCGCAGATAGCTGATTGATAATATCCTAAACCTTGTCCAGATGTTATGCCACCGAGGTACCATTCGTGTACTTCGAGTTGATGAGTTGGCGAATAAGAAACGCCTTGTTGCCAGCCTCTTCTTTCGTATAGCAAATGCAGCTTCTCCCAAACTGCTTTTGTCGAACTCTCCATAAACACGTGATGAAAAACCAAGTTTTCCAGCCATTGACGGATGAATCCAACGACCTTTTGATCCAGTCGTTTCCAGACTTTAGCAGCTTTGTCCGATGGTTTTGCTCTGTCGCCCTCCGACGGACCATGCAGGTCCTTGTACCAGAGTAGATTCTTCGTCCTTGGCTTCCAAATCGTCTAGTTCCCTCCTATGAGGATGATCATACAAGTGTTCACCTGCTCCATAGACATGGTTGCTAGAATCCCAAAAGATCTGATACTAGATGTTGGTATCTAACCAGAACAAACGAACCTCGCTTTGATACTAGATGTTGGGAATCGAACATGCCCTACAAGCGCTTCAATACCATGTCTGAGATGTTGCCGTAGCAAAAATTAGGCCTAGCCCCGTCTAACGAACACCAAGCAGAGAGAAGGACAAGTATATGGCGGTGACAACGTTACTGGACAAATCTCAATCTATATAAATCAGATGAAATTAGAAGATTGACAAATCAATGTTGAATCCATTGCCCTAATAAGTTGAACTCCCTCACCACACTCAAGAAAAAATGACAAATATCACAATAAAATCACTCACCAACTAGTAACAATTTTCCTAATTGAAGTTGACGATACTTCGATCAGATCTCACTTCCTTCTATCTTGTATGGCGAAGTCCTAAGAGTAAAGTGCGGACTTTCTCTTAGATCTCCTGTGGACGAGCACCCGAATCTCAACTTTTGTGCTCGCTTTGTGCCTCCATCCCACCCCATATATATATGATGAGAAAATTATATTCTAGGTCATAATAGGATCTCCTAAATAAGAATAAAATAGGAAACCTATTATTATATCTAAAATATTCCATCAACATCCTATTTTAGATCATAATATGATTTCCTAAATATGAACCATAAAATAAGAATCCTGATATATTAAAATAGTATACCACCATTTATGGACGTCCAAATCTAATCAAATAAAATATTTAATCATATTTGGACTCCACAAATATTGTTACCAAATTCAGAATGGATTCCAACAGGATCGTGCTTGTATTAGTAAAGCTACTACCATGAAGACACCCAGCAAGCTTTTTGAGATGAAGACTAGGCCTTATTCTCTACTTCAATGGAGGACTTTGTTGCAGACTAAGGAAATGAAAGGGGAAATAAAAAAAAGTTTGATTGTTACCAATGGTTGTTGGCGAAGATAAAACACAATTATCCGTGAAAATCGACTGTGATAGATTCATAGGGCCCGACAAAACTCAAAGGAACAGAAGAAAATGAAGCCTACAACAAATAACATCAAATAACATGTATGTTTTTTATATTATATTGAACCTCTCTACATGGTAGATGTCCAATTAAAGATTTTGATTCCAATGAAGATAGTTATGATCATGGTAGCTGCATGAAGCACGTGACCGGGTCCCCCTCCTCTTCTATGTAGGGGTGAACATTATTTGATTTTGGACCGAAAATTGAACCGATTTTAAAAAATGGGTTATAATTCGGTTTTGATACTAAATTTTCTTATTCGGTTTCTCCCCTACTCCTGCGGCCATTGCACCCCCTTTCCTTCTGATCTTGAGTCCATCTCCTCTCAGTGCCAATTTGTAGTATGTGGGTTTTCTGTAGGTGATGTGAGAGGGGGTGGAGAGTGGCAACTTGTAGCAAATCAGGGTGGTGAAGGGTTTCAAGAAGCGGGACTAGCCTTAGGATTAGGTTAAGGAAGAATATAAAAAAAATCATGAAAATATAATTCTTACAATTTTTAAGGGCAAAAATGCCCCCAAATTGTCATGCAAAAATTAGCATACGAAGTTTAGCATCTATAGCTCATTGTCCTACCTGTCATGTAATAATAAATTCTTACCTCTCGGATATCTGCCGAAGGACATCTGGAACAAATGCATAGAAACATGCTATAGTGTTGCTGATTCTTTGTTAGGAACCCAATTCCTTGGTTCTAACAATCTACAGTTGTGTCAGTGTTCCCTACCATGGCAGTTACAATTTGTATCAAAGAATATAACACGTTAAATAAAGAGTTAGTTACTTGACAATCTAGTCATCAGCCATGTCAGCAGAAAGAAGCCAACCTGGAGCCATCTGGCTTTGCACAGTCACTAAACTGATTGCTCAATCATCAGATTGATAACCGTATCAGTCTCTGGTACCAGCATTGTAACCAACTATAAATAGTGATTGAGTGAGGAGGAGAGCCATGGATGAATTGTTTCTTGTTATTTTTTTGTTAGATCTGTAACTCTTCCTTTCCTCCCTCTCATTCTTCTACTCCAAAAATTCAAATAAAAGTTCACCACTACTTTTCTTCTTCGTCTCGAACTCTAAATCTCATCTGTGAATTTTTACTGTTGATTGGATCTTTCAATCATGGCCAACTTTGCTCGTGGATTATCACCACCATATCTGATCGGAAGGAGTCCCCATCAATTGGTATCAGAGTTGTATGATCTCATTCTTAGAGCAAACGGAGGTCATAGATCAAGCAGCTGGAGCTCACGGCGAGGCTCACCGGATGACCGTCGGGTTCTTTCTGAAGAGGAGCGGATGCAGGCATGAGAAGGTACAACTCTATACCTCGAAAGTAAAATTGGTTGGTTGTGGAAGGAATTAAGGAGATCGAGAGGAGGGGGTGAACCTCCACGAGCTGTACCAACCATGGCACCACCCTACTACCTCCACCGCCATCCCAAAACCCTTTTTCAGTTCAGTATATGCCCAGTGCCTTCCTCTTATCTGGATCTACATCATACACCAAACCCTAATTTCCTACCATTTGGAGCAAACTTGGTGAATTCTCCATTAACTGCCATGAATTTCTCTTCAGTATCACTCAAGATCAGATCCATCTGTTCAAAACCCTTACAAATCCCATTAAGTTTTTCCTTTGGATACTAGTCCAGGAACAAATCAAAACCCATACCAATCCATTTATGTTTCTCCTTTGGATGCAAGTCCAAGAACAAATCAAAACCCTTACCAATTCTATTATGTTTCTCCTTTGGATACTAGTCCAAGAACCAATCAAAACTGTGCTATCCCCTCCTTCACATTAGAATATTTTGGAAACCAATTTGGTATGTCCACAGGAGAACCTCCTGAAGTCCCAAACCATGTGTATACTGGGGTAAATTGTCCAGGAATGCAAACTCTAGGTGTCACGTCCCAGTACCGAAATATGGAGATAGACTAGCCCAGCTACCCCGTATGAGGTACGAAGATGTCATACGGAGATTACGGCTGTCAAGAGACTAGGGGGTGCATGCTACAATCAAGTCTCCTATGGTATCACAAAGCATCTATGTCTCAATCAATCAAAGCAATAAGCAGTAAATAATGACCATATAAGACAAAGCAGTAAGGCATCCCCGACGCTTGATCAAAATGATTCATGAGTCTAGTTACACAAAATGATAAGCTAGTACCGAGAGTCAATAGTACATAATCATAGTCAGCTGCAGTCTAATTTAATTATAATTATGTAAAAGGAAACTAATGTCCAGAACGGTCGACTACACAGGTGTCGATGGCTAAATGTCAAGTACAAAATATAAAATAACATAGTGGTAAAGAAGAAACCCACTCATTGACCCGACGCCCATGCTCCTGGTGTGTACCATTGTTCGAGTAGAAGGTTGGATCCTCAGGCTCTGCTACAAAATTTGTCCAAACAAAACCAGCGGGATCATGTTCCGAATAGCAAGTTACACAAGGGAGGACAAAGAATGAGATAAAAACCCAAATGTACATAATAAGGCGGAACATAATCATAATACATCCCATCATCGAGGCAATATGACATCACTACACCAAAAAGGACAAAAGATGTCGTATCGCACTGTAATAAAATTATGTCCTATGTTTATGATCAAGTTATAGACTTATATGTCGAAACTTTGGTCCATAGCTTGTCGTAGCACAATAGCCCAATCCAACAACCAAACAAGGACATGGATTGGACCACGCACCACGACAGTCCATGTCCTCGGCTACTAACAGAAAAAAAACAGATCACAAGCAAGTCATTTTACAAGCGGCTAATCAGTCCTACGGCTACCTATAGTTTGCTTGGGTTATCCCCGTAATGCATATATTTAGGAATCTTCAGATCGTGACGTATCCAAGCAAGGGCTAGCCGAACCAATTAATAATACTCACGCACTAAATGCACCGGTCCCTCGTAAGGCCACCGTGCTAAGATAATCAGTAACAGTTCCAGTTCTCTTATATGGAGAAACTGGCTTGGCATACACAATCAGATATAGCATCCACTAGTGTGGATGACTATACAACATCCGTGGTAGCTAGCCGGTACGCCATAACAATTGTCTGGGTGATGGCTTGTCATGCCCGATCTCAAGATTCTGTTTCCGCCTAATGCTTCTACCAATTCAAGTTGCTTAGTTTAACCTTATATTGGTTTTGAAATTACATGCCGTGGTCACATGTTCATCCTCCTATATATCGTACCATAGTACGTGTATCCTAAGTATGAATCCACATCTGCTCGTAGAATCCCAAATCTAGATTCATCCTTAGTGTAATGCATCAAGCAACAATCATTATACACGTCAATGTTACTAACCATTTACCATGACTGTGCTGGGATCAAAAATGTACTGACATATAATAGGCAAGATCAATAGCATGAAGAGTCACACCTCAGTGCACTCATAATAGCA
>JANAVB010014138.1:0-27969 GCA_029216955.1 Iris pallida
AAAATTTAAAATTTAAAATTTAAAATTTTAAGTCTAATTTAAAGTCTAAATTTAAAGTCTAAAGTTTAAAATCTAAAATCTAAAATCTAAATCTAAAATCTAAAATCTAAAATCTAAAATCTAAAATATTAATACTTAAATATAAAATATAATCAAAAATTGTAATCTAAAATCTAAAATCTAAAATATTAATACTTAAATATAAAATATAAAAAAATAGAAATAGAAATAAAAAAATAATAATTTCAGATATAGTATCGCATGTTCTATTATGCTTCATTAAACTGCAATGTGCATACAAGTACTTGATATTGTAGAGTAAAACTAAATGCAGTTTTCTATGGCTCCGAAACCCGACCTTGAATCGTTTCGGTCAAAATCGGTCTAGGTCAGTCCGACACCGGTCAACGGGCCAGTCCGACCTGGCTCACGATAAATTCGCGTTCGGCTAGGTCCAAAGAAAATGACCCGTAGCCCGGGTCCTGCCCGTGCTATTAACTGGGTCCGGGCTGGGTTTATTTTTTTTCAAGCCGGCCCGCGGCCCAGTCCCAGCCTGGATTTTTTTTTTTTGTAAAAAATTCAAAATCATTAGAGAGGTGGTGCTCATGGAAATGACCGGCTAGTCCCGGTCCTGCCCGTACTCTTAATTGGGTCCGGGCTGGCTTTATTTTTTTTCTAGCCCGCGGTCCAGTCCAGTCATGTCCGTATTTTATTTTGTAAAATTTCAAAATCATTAGAGAGGAGGTGCTCATGAACCCAAGACCTCCCAATTAAATACCTAACAACCACTCTGTAAACAATAGTTCCATCTTCTTTTAAAATTTTCAGCTCGTGCAGGCTTAGTTAAATCATGTGTCTCCCCGAATACGATTTATAGCCGGTCGTCATATCATTTCAGACTCTTCGTGCGGATCTTGTCTGCACTGGCTTTGTCATCATCGTCCCACACGTACACTTCGCACACTTCGTGCGCTCCAGAGCTCCACGAGACGGCGATGACGTCTTTTGACGCCTGCAACTCAATGCCTCGCTTCGCCTACGATACTGAAGGTGCCCCCGACGTCTTCACGATGCTTACGACAGCCAATGCCGCCCAGCCGCCCGTTCTATGCGCACGACGCCCTTACGACATCTTCTCAATGCTCTTACGGCGCCGCTCGAAGGGCCGCATGGTTAGCCGTCGTTTATACCCGTGGTAGAATGGTTCCGGTCCTCGACCGTCCGCGGTGCCCTAGCCGTTGAGTTTCATGCATGGGCACCCCATTATGTCCTACGGCAACTCAGATCATGGTCATTTTTTATCAGTCCTCCAACGTTGTCGATGCCCCGCATCGGACAGGCCAGGCTCATCATCACCTCAATAGTTTCAATTTAGTTTGTGTTAAAAGTAGAAATAAATATAGTCAAAGTAAATTAAAGATTAAAAGCAGTATAAAATGAGAACAGACGGCATGATGGAATCATCAATCGTAAGAGAATATTAAGGAGATATAATCAAGAAGAGGTACTTCATTTATTTAGAAGTATGAAGTGGGCTAACGTAGATCCAGGGCCGGCCTTGGGGTGAGCCAGACAAGCATTGGGGCTTGGACAACCCCCCTTTGCTAGGACAGCCCTCATCATTAAATAAAAGATAAAACTGTTAGTAAAAACTTCCAACTCTATATTTTAGAGAATAAATAATAAATATAATATAAATAAATAATCTGATCGAGTCCGAGGCTTCAACTTAGTTCAATGTCCTTAAGACAATATTTGTGTCGCACTGTTGCTTACGTTTTAATGGCGATTAGTCTCCCAGGATACAATGTTTCTTCTTTTTTAGGTAGCAGCACTTCACATCGCAGGAATTTGACGAAGAAATATAGGTAGTCTCTCTCTCTCTCTCCCTTGGACGTAATGATTAATAAATGAATAGTGAACAAAGACAATGTTTGAAAAGGACACGCATTTTCAACAGAGAGTCAATGCCTAGTGGAAGTTTTAAGGAAATATTTATTAATTATTTATCCAAGTCAAATATACATTTATTTTTACAACAAAAACTACCTCTCTCTTGAATCATCATCACCATCATCAATATCCAAGCCATCCCCATCATAATGGGTCAGTTACAAAGCATAAGAAAGTTCCATAAAAAATAGACATAGTTCATAAGCATAAAAAGCTCCATTAGACAGTGTTCATAATCATTTGTCGACATGATGTCAACCCTTGAACAATAAATGATTTGATATAGCTTGTGAATAACTACCATGATGCTTGCTAGCTAGTTCATTGTAATTTTCACAAACTCAAATCTAAATCCACACCATCACTAAGGATGAGAGTTTTAAATTGACAACAACCACAATGTAGAGGGTGTACAGTATTAGCTGAAGTTCGAAGACGCAACTTAAAGTTCTTCCTATTTTGAAGTATTTTGAAGTCTATTCATTTTGGAGGCATTTTGGTTTCAATGTATACAAGAATGTGATGTATGGCGGGGCTGGCATGGTAGCATTGTGAGGAGACTGTACCCCCAGACCAATGTTAGCAGGGGCAGTTGCAGCTATGTGTTCTTGGATTGGAATCAGATTCACAACCGGCGGAAAAAATGTGTTGTGCCACGATTACAGCATGCATACTTGCTATCATTTCAACCATGTTTTTCAAGTTGGCCTCTAAAGCGACGATTCTCTGCTCCTTGATGGATGCATCTTGTTCCTCGTTAGTGACATAGGCAGTCACTTCTCTGGCCACCGAAGTGGAGCTGGTGGAAAAGATGGTCCGCTCAGAGCCTTCACTATCGGCATCGAAGTCATGCAAGGAACCACCTCCAGGATGAAGAGTGGGAAGATTCCCTTGATCAAGAAAATCTTGGTCAGAATCAGAAAGATTCATTTAACTGATTGAGTCTTGGTCGGAAGGAGGATTCCTTTGTCCGATTGCTTTTTGGTCGGAAAGAATATTCTTTTGACCGAGTATCTCTCGGCTTCTTGATCTGGTATTTTGGTAGACCCCTTCGTCGGAGTCACGGATCCGATCAAGGTATTGCTAACTAGGGTTGTGGGATGCATTACGTCTTGAAAGTTTTCCACCCCCAATACTTCGGGATGTCATGTTGACTGAAGCATACAACAATTCATCTTCGTCCACCATAACAAGTTCAGGAGTCCGAGTGTAGTTCAAACGTCGAAGACAGACCGTTTAGCTGATTGGCATCAACAATTGATCACTACTTCGTGGTGATGATTATAGTGATGTTCATGATGTGGAGTTAGGTGGACGAGATGGTTCTGCAATCTTTCGCTTTTTTACAAGAAGTTCGCGGAGATCGATTACAGTGACAGGATAATGAGAAGTCAGAGGTATGTATTCCTTAATGATGTTAGGAACATGATTCCGGTTCTTGAGGTGCCATGTTCCCTGTGTGTACAGAAAAGTACTAACTTCATTGGCATAAGTGAGAGGATTCTTGATTTGAGAAACTATCCATGTGCGCAGCTTAGCAAATGGCGCAGGTGGTGCTTGATGCAACTTTGATGTTGTTTTGCGCTGGTTGAGGTAAGTGCGCATGTCAGAGTCGTGCACCACCTGGATGTCTGTCTGAGATACCCTCAGTTTACCCTGCTTTGTTCTTTAAATGTGCATGGTAGGAAGATCCTGGCTCTGACTTGATTGGCGTTGGCCGTGAGGAGTGGGCATGATGTCATGTTGTTCTGCGCCACCTGTTCCAGTGCGTTTGACGCAGCGCAGATGTGTAGTAGAAAATGGACCTCAAGCAGAGTCTAGTTTCTTGGCATTGTTTTGATTGTATTTGCCAAGAGAAGTAGACTTTATACTCAGAAGCATTCTTGCATTGACTGGCACGGGGGCACAATCAGATGCATTTTCCACCGAGTCTAGGACTGGCGAAGGATAAGGAGAGGCCATAGGGCACTTTCCTTTGTTTTGCGCAGGGGCAAGTGGTGAGTAGTTAATTTTAAAATTTTATTTTACTTTTTCAAAAAGAAAATGGTTGATGATATACATGGCTTAGATCAAGATTGAGCCTTTTGAAGCCCATTTATAATAGTAGAGATAAACATAGCAATAGTTAACGCAAGTTGTCCAAAATAAATCTATAGGACTGAACGTAGATGTTGGTTAGAATTTGATTGCGACATAAACATTGGTCATGAAATGGCAAACTCATAAAGAAAACAACTAACAACAGTGCTATTTGAACTGCATTTTTGGTTCGCTGCCACGCATCGGTCGCGGATTGAAGGAAGAAAAAAAAACTTGGACGTGGGTCCCACGTTTGTAGGTCCATAGTGTTTTAGAACAATTAAATAGAAATGGGGTTGATGCTTTATGGTCTAATTACATCTTAAAGAAATATTATTATATATATATATATATATATATATTATATATATATATATATATATATATATATATATATATATATATATTCCTTTTATGGATATGCAAAATGAATGACCAAATACATGTACTTATGGATGCCACTAGAGGAGGGTGACCCACTTGTTGGGTGATGAGGATTATTGGAAAGATTATGAATTCCAACATAGACCTAAAAATAATAATAATAATAACAACAACAACAACAACAACAACGACAACGATAATAATGACAAACTTTTTATTACATAAAAAAAATACAAATTAATTTTTTTTGAATAGAATATCCACAACCATACTTAGATCAGTCACAAGTGGCACAATCACAGCTGAAAACAGAAGCAGAAAACAGATTTGTAATATTTGTTGTCTCTAAAATCTATGTATCAAACATATTTCTTTTATAAAAAAAATATGATTCCACTGATTGTGTGTTATTTTTTAAAATAATATGTAAAATCTATATTTTTATAGAAGATATAGTATGTTTGTTATACAGATTTTGGAAACAACATATGCGCTCTCACGAAATCGAAATCGAAATCGAAATCGAAATCGAAATCGAAATCGAGGGCATTTAAAAAAAAAACACATGAAGTGCCTGCGGGATGAATAAGAGTAATAGTTGACCCAAGATAATTATGAACTCTTTATTCTAATTGTGTTATTCCTCCTGTTGGGTATTAGATATGAACAAAACTATTTGTTTTGAGAGAAATCGTTTGGTAGAAATCCAATAAGGGATTCCTATATGGTATCATATATAGATTAGTTGAAGTTTTCTTTTATGAACCATGACAATAAATCTTAATGTGATGGAGATTCGAAACACACTTTCCAGCGCTATTGTATCATGGTATCTATCAGTCATTAGGGGTGCAACTCGGACGGGTTGGATCGGGTTTGAGGTCAACCCAAGCCCAACCCGATAGATCATAAGCCTAGTCCGAGCCCAAGCCCGACCCGACTTCGGGTTCAACATATGAAGCCCAAGACCAAGTCCGGAGGATTGGATTGGGCTCTGGTTGGATCGGGTCCATCGGATTTATCGGGCTCTAATATGATATATGAAATAATTTTAAACACGAATAATATTAAATACATAATCAAATAGCAATCAAGCCTCAATCATTACAAAATAAACTGAAATGAAATTTAGGACAAGGAGTTGAACAGTTCGGGTGAAAAAAATTATAGTTTAAACTTTTTATTTAAGTAGTATGAAACTATATATATATATATATATATATATATATATATATATATATATATATATATATATATATATATGTGTGTGTGTGTGTGTCGGGTTTCGGGTTACCCAACACATGAACCCAAGTCCAACCCGATTTTTGATCGGGTTCAAATATTTTAACCCGAGCTTGAACCCGATATCTTCAACCCTAATCCAACCCATTAACAGGTTTACCCGATCGGGTTCGGGTTTAGCCCGCCCAAGTTGCACCCCTATCAATCATGTCGTCCTCAGCACTCTTTTTTAATATATATAAATAAGGCTTAGTCATTAGTGACTGTCTAGTTACTCCTCCCTCTCTTTTTTCACCGGTCTGAAATTTAAACCAACTTTCACTCCTACCTACTTTCACTCTTCCCTCACTCACGCAATGATAGACGCCCCTTTACTAGCCTTTCCTACTTTTCATAGTGTTGGAAATCCAGTCTGAAAGAGTTCTGCTAGGACCTGACGACCGTAATCGGACCGAATACAGCCAGTTTCGAATATAACTTATGGGAATATGAGCAACCGAATTCGGTCCTAATAGTTCCGTCGGACTGAACGTGGTTCAGGTTTTAATCAGCACTGTTGGTTTCGTACGACGACCAAAATTATTGCTGGACAATTTTGGAAACTTTCTAAACGCTAAAATAGGTTTCTCAACCTATATGTGTGTGTTGAGTGAGGATTGCCGGGAGCAGCTCAATACGGAAAATTCGAGGGAGCAAGTCCACAAGGAATCTAAGAGAAAGGCAGTACTTTGCTCTCAGTGCTCGTCATCCAAGATAGTTGGAAGAGGAGATATGTTAAGGGTATCGTTTATCTCATTCAAAGATATCGTTACAGATAGGGTGAGTTATTTCAAGTTTTAATCTTTTGCTTTCTTCTTGAGTTTAGGAGTTTGGTGAGCTGATTAAATCTTTGGACAAAAGGTTCAACGTAGTTTATTGAATCTTGTAATCTTTTGAAATGTTATAAATGTTAAAATTTGTCCATATGACACCGAAAATAGTGTTTGAACTGCCTTGGCGTTCTTGTCAGGCAGTGTTTCGTTATTTTTAGGAAGGTTGACGTAGTTTTTGTTAAGGTCAGTTTCAGGTTAGACCACTTCGTAGGCTGCTCGATCCGGACAAATAGCACAAATGACGTATCATCGAATAGATAGTTCTCCGAGAATACCGACTCTTGGCCGGGATTAGACTATGTGCCATGTCCGAATTAATCCTGTGGACATGCAAGCAATTCAAACAAGACTGGATGTCTATTTCTCCTTCTTTCAAAGATACCACTGGACCACCCCCTCAGTGGCCTCTCCGAGTAAATGAGTAGGTAACGACGTCCTCCCTATCGTGTCCGAAACCAGATTCCTCCAGTTTTCTTGGACTTCAACAGCAACTTCTAAATAGGGACATGTGTCCCACTAACACCAAACCATGAGACGAGGTGTAATGAAATCATCACGAGCAAGATCAATACTTTCTGATCACGACTGCCAACTGTCCTCTGATTGTTTCCAGAGTGAACCGTGTTTGTAATTTCGTGCTGCTTGTTTCTCGAGTTATTTGACATTTCCCGTTCTTTTGACGTTTCTGAATACACATGCAGGCTGGTAATGGTATCGTCCTGTCCTGATGAACTATATTTCTTTCACAATATTTCGGGAAAATGTGACAAATGGACTCTTATAGATATACCTAGGAAACATTTGACCTCAGTTGCATACAAATTGATCTCAAACTCTGTCACACTCTCATAGACTCGCCATTTCACTGGGTTGTAGAACGACATGCTGCAATTCAAATTCAATTCAATTGAATGGGGAGTGTCAGCAAGTCAAGTGAATGCATACTACTAATTAATAAAAATGAAGGTATGGTTATACATTTTTGGACCTTGGTCTGTGTTCTGTTGTAGGTGTAGGTGACATGGATGAGACCATCTCTAGTCTGGATCACTGCCGGATACGAGAACTCCATGCCCGTAGTTTCCTCCAGCGTCATCACTTCGTCCCAGGCCATCGTCCTCGGAGGATGCTACTTTGAGCACTCCCCTAGAGATAGTATTGTATACCAGCACGAGTCGCCCATCTTTCAGCTTCACTCCATCAATGCCTACACATTTATCACTCTAAACACAATGAAGCCCGGTAGTGCACTTGGGCTAGTGATGGAAATACTGCATCCGTGTATTTGTGTTTCCTTAGTGTAACAAGGTCGGGGCCGGCCCTAGGGTAAGCCTGACAATACTTCAGACTTAGGCAACGCCATCCATAGGGCAACCTCCCAGACCATTTGGATTTGGTTTTCTTAGGACCGATCCAACCCAAATCCAAATTAAACCTATATCTTTCAATGGGGGTAAAGGGCAACCAAAATTAGTTCCACTTAAGGCAACCTAGCACACCGGGCCGGCCTTGAACAATTAAGATGAGAAACCTGAATTTGGGTTGGCAGTTATGTGGGTTTGGCATAGCTCTAGGCAACTTGTAGACTAAGCCACCTAGGAATAATTTGGTAACATGTTGTAACTAACATAGTTTCAAAATTTTGTATGCATGAGATCATGGATCCTGCTTGCTTGCTGTTTTTTTTTTGTTGGGGGTGTTTGGGGGGGGGGGGTGTTGGGGGGGGGGGGGGGGGGGGGGGGGGGGGTGGGGGGGATCTAGAGGTTTGTTTGAGGGATTAACCAGTCAGACTCCGTTCACAAAATACATGAAAGGTTAAAGCGAGTACATTATTACTAATATTGTTGCCATCATTTTTATACATTAATATCAGTATCTTCCTTATTTTAGATATTGGTGTATGTTTGCATATTGTTGTACACGAGATATTTTATTTTATTGTTATCATCGTGCACAATCATCTCTGTTACTACTGTTCCTTGTTCATTTATATCACTGTTTCTATTGTTATCGAGATCATGCTTGCTAGTGAGTTATGGGTGGAAGAACATTGTCGTATGCATGTGGTCTTTCCAACGAGTATTCAACCTCTACTCTTTAACCAATATTTGTCAATAGACGTGCACCTCACGCATTGAATGTGGGTCATCCGTGTATTTGTGTTTCCTTTTTTTTTTTTTGAAATTCCACACACACACCGATTGGGGGGCTCGAACCTTGCCGGCCCCTCCGGATGTCCGCTCTAATACCACTAGGCTAGAGAGCTCGGACTATTTGTGTTTCCTTAATGTAAGGAGGTTAAATGAGAAACCTGAATTTGGGTTGGGCAGTTCCGTGGGTTTGGCATAGCTCCATGTCAAGCCCCCATCAACTGATTCTGACACGCAAACCTTGCCTATCGTTTCGAACGATCGCAGCAACATGCGTAGCGTCCAGTTGGCAATCTGGTATGGTACTGGCTGTATCACGCCGAGGCTTTCGTCTTCAACGTAAATTGGTCCATACTTCTTCCATGAACGACCACCATCTGCTGTAACCTACACAATGCACATAAAGATTCAATTCCTGCAGTTAGGCTGTGAATTGATGAGCAACGTTTGCTCAGTTTACCTCCATCCACGCTCCCCAAGAGTTCCAACTCTCCACAGAAGATACACATAGCAAACGACCGTCATCCAACAACAGAGGCTGGAACGCAATTAGAACTCTCATCAGCCACGCAATTAGAACTCTCATCAGTCATCCCGTGATTTATATGAAATTGCCCATACAACACATATATACATGCCAATGTTGCACAAATATGGGCACAAATACAGATAATGACACGATATGAGTACGGATACGGAAATAAGGACACGATATAAGTACGGGATACGGAAATTTTCAAATAGGTCCACTTTAGACGCCTGTGTTGCACGATAAGGACACATATATGTACTGAGACGATACGATGAATACATGCATACCTTGTTCTTAATGGGCCCAAGGATGCCTGGTGGGAGCTGTTCTCGCTCTGACCAAGTTATGCCCCCATCGACCGACCGCTTCATGCAACCGCTCCATCTGAAATTTCGGTAGAGGTATATCAGCAAACATGTCATCACAACATAGTTAAAACACAAAAGGATTATCAAACTCACTTTTGGACTTCCTGACCAATCTTATAGAAGAGAAGCAACTCATGCGAAGGAAGCTTAAATAGAGCAGGATTCCACATCGGCACGTCCAGTTCCTCATCGGCTATGATGGGAGGTTGCCAACATCCGTCCTGCGAACGAAACCAATCATAAGTAGACTATCAACTGGGAAACGAACAGAGACAATTAAGGGAGGCACCAACAATGTAACTCTGCAGCCAAATCCTGACATCAGGAGCACCTTCCTTGGAGCCTCCGAAGTAGGCAACCAGCAGATTGTCCTTGTCAACCTAGCAAAATTCAGAACACAAATTCTTATGCGCGAAGCCAAGCTAAACGAGTGCATCGACAGGGGTCATTCGATTCGACCTCAACAATGGTGGAAGCATGGCAGCTGTTGAAAGGGGAAGCGCCCGCTGCGAAGGTAAACTCCTCCCGTACCACCCTCCAGTTGCCACTGCCGTCGGGCTGATCACGCAGAATGATCATGCCAGCGGCGCTGCCACTCGCATTCGGACCTTCCCCCATCTGCCGTCCTCCTCCTCCGCCGTCTTGTTCTTGGTCATCATCGCTTCGGCTTCTCGTATACCCCAAAGAGGGGTCACTGTTCCTGTTGCCACCTAACCAAAGTCTATCAAATTCACGGGGCATCTACATAGTCCGTCCAAGTAAGTATTGGTTCATCTGGTGCGAGCATTTTGTGTATTGAAATATTTGGAATCATAACATAATATGGGTTTTTAAAGTCCTATAATGACCCAATATTCCAATATAGGAAACACAACGGACTAATAATTTAGATATGTGTTCACTATATTTGGGAATGTAGTCGATTAAGTTTTTGTTGATCATCTAATAGTTCATTCACGTATTTTTCTTTGTTTTATTAAGATTCAAACAAAGTAGGGATGAAGGAAGCTACAGAATTAGATGGGATCAAAATGGGTTTACTTGTGGAGGAGGAGATGGAGATCCCTGGTGGACATGGCAGCAGCAGAGAAGAGGAAGGCCTTGGGGGCTTCCAGGAACCCCTCCGGCAGATGCAGCAGGTCAGTGGAGGCACAGAGGAGCAGCAGTGAGAGAAAGCCCAAGCCCAGGACTGCACACCACAGCTGCTGATGCTTCAAGAAGCAGCTCATGACATATGAGAGAGAGTGAGAGAGAGAAGTGAAGAAGACGAAGAAAGTGGAGGTGGGTGGTCAGTTGGTGTTAGAGTGAGTAGACTGATATTAACCGAGGAAAATTGCATTTCAAAAATTACTTAAAACAGTTTAAACTTTTTTATATTTATTATAAATTTGTCATTCAATTTTTTTTTATTTGAAAAGAGTTTAAATTTTTATTTTAGGACTGTCAATAAAATTGATAGTACAACCATAATAAACTGTCAACAAAGTTAATAACCTTATTTTTGTTTCAGGATTGTCAACAAAGTTTAAAATTCACATAAATGTTTAAGTGAAATAAAGTAGTATATGTGTTTTTAAAATTTAAATCTATTTTCTTCTATCTTTTGAGAAAGAATGTATTTCTTCTTGTTTTCAGGTGAATCCCCAAACTTTTTTTTTATTTGCAAAGAGTTCACTAAAGGAATGTTTGGTTGGCTATAAATGGACTTGTCAATCGGACAGGACTAGCCTAGCCAAGCCAGCACGAGCTAAGTCTGAAAAAGTGGCCCACATGTTGGGTCGATTATTCTTTGGCACAGGATGATCCGGCCCAATATATCGGAACGTGTCAGGTGTCAAATGTCGGTCCATAAGCGAGGTCATGTCCGGCCCGAAACCCACGCCCGTCCCGATCCGATCCGAAATACGTGATCCTCGGTTGTCAGGTTTGAATTCTAATAGTGATATTTCGGGTAGGAATTATTTATATAATTCCGAAATACGTGATCCTCGGTTTGCCACAGCTCAGAGTTCCTCGTCTACCGCCTCCCTCAACGATCTCGGCCACCCTCGACGAGCTCAGCCACAACCTCCCGCAGCAAGATTCGACGAGGTCGGACGGTGGAGATCCTTCGTGGTGATGTCGACGACGGAGGAGAGGTAGAAGATGGTGGCTACGGTAGCGGAGGAGAGGGAGGAGCAGCAGGTAGTAGCGGCGGCGGATGGTTTTGAGATGTAAAGAAGACGGTGGAGAAATGGAAAAAAAATAAAAAATAAAATAAAATAAATCTACAGAGAGGTGGTTTTGAGATGTAAAGAAGACTTCGAGAGAAATCTCTCTCTTTGAAAATGACAACACATTTTGGAAAGATAATTAATTATCATAATTAATATAATTATAATCTGATTAATTGGAGTAAAGGGTTTAAATGGGTTGGAAATGACAACACATTTTGTAAAGATAATTAATTATCATAATTAATATAAATATAATCTGTTAATTGGAGTAAAGGGTTTTAATGGATTTAAATTTACAGGCAAACATCCACTTTTTAATAAATTATTATTATTATTATTATTATTATTATTATTATTATTATTATTATTATATGTCTGTCGTAAGGCAAAAGCTCAAACACATGGAGACGAAGCTTTCTCGTATATTATCAACCACTCAAGTGCATCTTACAAGCTATCCCTACCTCTCTTTATATAGGGAGAGAGGTTGGGGGGTTATGAAGAAATGAAGGGCCAAAGGTCATGTAGGTTACAAGGAGATGAAAGATGAGAAGCCATATGAGTTACAACACTCCCCCTTGGCTCTCCAAAAATACTTCTTGTAAACATCTCTGAGTTTCTTCGTCTGTCTGTAGCTTGCATCTTCAAGTTTGACCATTTACTTGTGCCTCGTCAAAACCTTGCCAAAGAAAATCCAGTAGGAAAAAAACTTTGGTCGAAGGACAAAAGAGCACACACTGGTCAGTGTGATGGGGTAAACTTAACCATTGCAAAGGTGCCTCGTCAAAATCTTGTCAGGAAAAACCCAGTAGGAAAAACCGTTGATCGAAGGACAAAAGAGTACATGATGGTTTAGAAGTATACATTGGATACTCCCCCCTGATCACAATAGTCCTTAGTGAATAAGAGATTTGAAATGTGTCTCGTTAAAAACCTTGCCAAGGAAAACCCAATGGGAAAAAACTTGGTCTAAGGGAAAAAGAGTACACAAGCATACATCAGGATGCTCCCCTTTTCACTCGCACTCGACAGGGCGCGGGATATACGCACAACAGGGCGTTTGGAGGCGCTCGTTGGAGCGCTCTCCCTCACATGCACACAACAGGGTGCGAGAAACATGTTTCACTTAGGCTAGCTCTGAAAGCTTCCTAAGTCCAATAGCTCTGACATGTTTCTGGAACGAGTGTTTTGGCAGTGTCTTGATGAACAAGTCTGCACGGTTATTCTCCGATCCAATGTGTTGCACTTCAATCTTCTGAAGCGCTTGTTGTTCATGTATAAAGAACAACTTGGGCGATATGTGCTTGGTAGCATCCCCTTTGATGTAACCATGTTTCACTTGATCAATAACAGCGATATTGTCCTCATAGACGACAACAGGTTCATCTGGGTCATATGAAAGATCACATGTACTTCGAATATGGCCAATAACAGCTCGAAGCCATACACACTCTCTAGTCGCCTCATAAAGCACGAGTAGCTCAGAGTGGTTCGTTGAAGTAGCCACTAAGGTCTGTTTGCGAGACCTCCAAGAAATCGCCGTGTTCCCAATGGTAAAGACATAACCAGATTGGGAACGCCCCTTGTGCGGATCAGATAAGTATCCCGCATCGGCGTAGCCAACAAGGGTCGTGTTGCTTCGAGTGCCAAGAGCGTTGGACTCACTCAAAACCGCGTAGGGATAGAACAAGCCCAAGTCCGTAGTACCCTTAAGGTAGCAGAAAATATCTTTTCTGCCATTCCAATGGCGGCGTGTTGGCGCAGTGCTGTGTCGAGCTAGACAATTCACAGCAAACGAGATGTCCGGTCTAGTATATTGGGCCAAGTACAATAAAGCGCCTATTGTACCCAGATAAGAGCACTCAGGACTCAATATCTCTTCGTCGTCCTCCTTTGGACGGAATGGGTCCTTAGTAATGTCTAGAGAGCAGACGACCATGGGAGTAGCGGACAGCTTAACGTCAAAATGACTAAAGCGTCTCAACACCCGTTGGGTGTAGTTCGCTTGATGGACAAGAATTCTATCTTTACGGTGCTCGATCTGCATGCTGAGGCAAAACCGTGTCTTCCCACTCGAATTCCCTCTTCAGGATATCAGCAGTTTCTGACAAGTCTTTTTCGGTTCCTATGATATTTATGTCATCTACATAGACCGCGATGATTGCGTATCCTGAAGTGAATTTCTTTATGAACACGCATGGGCAAAGTTCGTTATTAACGTATCCCAAACTGATCAAGTATTCGCTTAGGCGGTTATACCACATTCGCCCGGATTGTTTCAATCCATATAGCGAACGTCTCAGTCTAATTGAGAACTTATTCCGTGGTCGGGAACTACTTGATTCAGGCATCTTTAGTCCTTCAGGGACTTTCATATATATCTCTGTGTCTAGATCCCCGTAGACATAGGCTGTGACCACATCCATGAGCTGCATATTCAGTTTTTCGGAAACTACTATACTGATTAAGTAGCGGAACGTTATGACGTCCATTACGGGAGAATACGTCTCCTTGTAATCAATTCCAGGGCGTTGTGAGAAGCCTTGCGCCACAAGACGAGCCTTGTATCGCACAATCTCATTTCTCTCATTACGCTTCCTTAGGAAAACCTATTTGTGACCAACTGGTTTAACATTGGGTGGTGTTGGAGCAGCAGGTCCAAACACGCTTCTTTTTGCTAAGGAGTCTAGTTCAGCCTGGATTGCTTGTTTCCATTGTGACCAGTCCGTTCGTCGTTGACACTTAGCAACACTACGAGGTTTCATGTCATCATTGTTCATAATGTCAGTGGCCACTGAGTATATGAACACATCATCGATGACAGTTTCGTTTTGCTTCAAAATATCGTCTAAGCTAGCATACTCGACAGGTATTTCGAGGTTATCGACATGATTAGGAATAGGCGTTTCATCTGGAACGCGCTCTTCTAATACATCGCCGTGATCCTTAATGATCTCATATGGAAAAACATTTTTAACAAGATTTCTCCGCTTTCGGGGTAGAACATCTTTGGAACCAACCGGTCTTCCCTTCTTCTTGGGAATAGCGGTGGACTTGCGGCCGATGGCAGCGTCCTTTGCTCGGCGGGTTCGACCAGAGCAACATGTTTCATAGGAACATGGCGTCTCTCAAGGACGTCTATCATTGCAGGCACATTTGCAGTAGGTATAATTGATCTCGTGACTTTTGATAGGTCGCTAAATGCGTCTGGCATTTGATTTACAATACCTTGTAGACCTAGAATCCTCTGCACTTCCTTATCACTATGTGCAGAGGGGGATCATGATGAGCAACAACGGGCAAATGCCACGCTAATTCACGTCGTTCCTCATCAACGTTAGCGTGCATTTTTTTCCTAACGATGGAAAGATTGTCTCATCAAAGTCACAATCCGTGTGTCTCGCGGTAAAAAGATCGCCTGTTAAGGGCTCTAAATAGCGAATGATGGACGGGGAGTTATAACCGACATATATTTCCCGTCGCTTCTGAGGTCCAAATTTTGAACGCCTTATCGGCTCAATTGGAACATTGACTAGGCATCCAAACACGCGTAAATGTGAGATGTCAGGCTCACATCCAGTAACCAACTGGTACGCGAAAAGTGGTTGGATGGCCATAGGCCTCAGACGGACCAAATTTGCAGCGTGCAAAATTGTATAGCCCCATGCAAATAGTGGGAGTTTGGTGCGCATAACCAAGGTCCGCGCTATCACTTGCAGTCGCTTTATAAAAGCTTCTGCTATGCCATTTTGGGTATGAACATACGCAACAGGATGTTCAAGATTTATTCCCAAAGTCATGCAATAATCATCGAAAGTCTTCGATGTAAACTCCGCGGCATTATCAAGTCTAATAGACTTTATCGGATAATCCGGATGGTGAGCCCTTAACTTAATGATCTAGGCGAGGAGTTTAGGAAATGCTGCATTCGGATGGACAACAACACTACGTGTGACCATCTAGTCGATGCATCAACCAAAACCATGAAGTATTTAAATGATCCGCATATGGTTGGATTGGTCCACAAATATCTCCATGAATTCTCTCAAGGAATTGGGAAACCAATCTCGTAGGTTTCACATGGAGTGGCTTGAGATTCGTCTTCCCAATCGAGCAAGCTTGGCATAGGCTTTTCGGATTTATAACGAAATTCTTTCCTCCAAGAGGATGCCCATGTGATGCATTCATAGTACGAAGCATCGTATTTTGACCCGGATGACCCAGCCGGTCATGCCATAGCATAAAAGTCCTCTCATCAACTGGCATTCGGCAAATGATGAGATTACTCTCGATGTGTTGTATCGTAGTGAGATACAAACCACTTGAAAGATATTTCAACTTCTCCAATATACGCTTTTGACCGTACTGAGTGGAGGTAATGAAAAGATACTCGAAGCCATGTTCTCGAGCAGTTTCAACATGAAATTCGTTTTATCGAATATCCTTAAAACTCAGTAAGGTACGACTGGATCTTGGAGAATATAAGGCCTATGATACTTCAATGGGAGTACCATTGGACAACGAAAAACGGGCTTTGCCAAAACCTTGAACAAGGGTTGAGGGTCCCGAAATGGTTGTCACTGAGGTTACTTTAGGCGTATAGGAGATAAAGTATGATTTATCTCTCAAGATAGTGTGAGTCGTTCCACTATCAACCAGACAATCTATTGTCCCGTGGTCCATGTCTATAAGTAAAGAAAATTAAAGTTTGTCACACGTTTGAGGAAAGTGCTCGAAATAGAACTTTAATTTATCGAGAAAACAAAAAATACAAACCACCAAAAGTTTCATGACTTAAATCAAACATAGATAGAAAATAGAGATTTATTCTTCCATTTCTGCTACAAAATCGGGGGTCTCAAGATTTAGATTTTCGCACTCGATGACCAGATTTGCTTCGGCCCGGCGCCCTTGTGATAGTTATTAACTTCTTGGGGGGTCGCCCTGCAAGTCCGTTGCATATGACCATAAGTGTCATGCCTCGCTCCCGCAGGAGCGATCGTCCTCGCTAAGGCGTGATACCGCACGGGCCTCGGTTGTGCCCGTGCAAGGCCAAGTCCAGAAATGGTCGATTTGATGCTAGGCCACAGAGTCGCACAGAGTGTTCCCATTTGCAGCGGAAAGTAAATGAACACAAGTTGAAGCCAATTCAATACACTTTATTGATATTCAAGAAGTTTACAAGCGGTGCTAGGCCGATATTACAAATCGCTCAAGCTCTCTCTCTCTCTCTGAAACATAAAAGGCGTGCCAAGTGGCTTACAAGATGGAATAATTCATGGTGATGTTCCGACACATTATGTCCTGTATAGGGTGCTTCAGCTTCTGCAACGATCCAAGGCCCCAGATATGGCTCCGTGCCTTATCACGTTCGATGGAAGCTCCGCACCCGCCGGCGTCTCCTGCATCCTGCATGCAGACTGTGGGGTTATCAGTACATTATTATGTACTGGTGGGGAGGCTAGCTCGCCCACAATGCTATCATTACCAAACACGTTCGATTAACTTTTGTGCATCTCTATCATTCATTGTCTTTCTAATCTTGCCTTAGGATCAGTTTCATGGCATATGTCATAACCTATCTCGTGTTACCGATTTCGTGTGTCGCATGGAAATACATGCACAACTTACCCATACTTACCGTCCGGCCTTCCCTATTCAAAGTAAACCAAGTTAGACAACAATTCATAAGTAATAATTGACGTGATTCACATAAACATTCAATATCAAGGGCGTGTCCCCGCCTCAGGTCCTAGCGCGTCGTAGGCGTGTTTTCTAACTCATTTGCACGAAGTGCTTTCGATCATTTTGTGTGTTATACTCAAGCTTGTTCAGAAGGTGCTTTGCTTAGTTCACTTAGACTACTTTGATTTCAATGCAAGGACTTGCACGTGGATTGCCACCAGCAAGGCCTACTTAATCTATATGCACCGGTCGCTGGCAAGTCAGCCATTTTGGACATTTTCCCCTGTGGCATTCTCATCTATCAAGCGTGATGGCTGGTACATCTTGATAGACTATTGAATAACCTGTCCAACATTTGGTTATGTGCCCAAACCCGCACATTCTGTCCGCCCGTAGGCCATGATTCCGCCTAGGCCGGCCACGAAAACGTCGTTCGTTGCCCTTGGAATCCCTTTTTCGCTCGTGCACGAGCCGTCCACGACCATTTTGTATTTTATTGTTATTTTAACATAACGGTTGTCTTTGAGCCATAGGCTAACCCTTAGCCATAATGCGTTATCGACCAGGTTGGCGTCCGTGCAGCGCGGGTAGCGAGCCCCGTTGCACGTGCCCGTCACACCTGTCGCTAACCATTTGTTTCTTTCTTATCTTGCCTTCATTCTTTCTTTTCTTTCTTTCTTTCACTTGTTCATTCGTTCATTGGTTCTTTCACATATTTGTTCAATTCATTCACGTATTCATTCTTTTATTTGTTGATTCATTTATTCACTTATTTTATAACTCCCTGTGCGGGAGTCGCCTTGGCGACCCGTCGGTCCCATAGTCTTTCAATGTTGCTACACTCTACTCGGAATGACTATGTTGATAGCCTTCCCGTTTCATTGTTGTAAACCATTCGTTGTTTCATTGTTGAACGCGTAAGGTACTCGAAAGTAAGCTTGTGCCTTAGCACGAGTGTGAAGCGAGGTGTGAGAGTTCTCGTATTTTCCATGTTCCTTTTCATATTCTATACAAGCATACAAGATGGGATTATTCCCTTAGCTAGGTGCGTTGGGTCATTTATTAGCATGCGCGGGGTTATCGCCTAGCGATTTTCAGTGATAGTATCCGTATTGTTATGTGTCTAGGCTAAGCAAAGACAGGTTCATCGGAGCCACCCACCTTAGCGATGTTCGCATCGGCCGAGCGATACTCCGAGCGTGCCTTTGAAAGTCTAAGTCTGGATTCATCCTGACAGGCCAATGTAAGCCTTGCATCGATTCTTCATTAGGTCGATGTTAACTCTTCGAGTCGACGGCTCGTTTGAGTCGTTGCACTTGCCGTTTGAATCGGCATTCCGCTAGGTCGGAGCGGGTCATTACATAATACACCACTCAAAACAAGTCTCGTCCTCGAGAGTTCCTGAGTGCAGGTCATCCTACCATTTCTTAACTCGGATCGTGTTCGTATCTTAGGCAATTTCCTATAGAATGACTTTATCGTTCGATGGCATCGAACTATACTCGGTTCCTTTCTAAGTTCCATGTCGCATACGTTTGGTCGATTTTATTGAATAACTTTTCGTTTATTTTGAAGTTGATGATACTTATTCAATTGACGTGTTTCTTCGACTTAGTTGCTATTTCGACATATCATTGGACTGAAACGGTCGCACGAGGTGTGTTATAATTTATCAAATGCGAGGGCCGTAGGCTAAGGCAAATTCACTTTCGCTTATCTCGGTCATCGAGATGACTCGATTTGCTTCTCAAGCGTTCTCGTCCATGAAATCAGTATGATTTCATTCCATATCATTTCCTTCGTTTGGGGTCAATCCCGTCGTCGTTCGCGCACACTCTGCCTACACGTTTTCTTTGATTTTTTGAGCCACGCTAGCACGACTATAACTCTTTTTTCTTTAACATGATTTTACGTTCACGACACTCTTCTACTCCTCAAGTCGTGATGGAACTCATCGTATCATTGGCTGGATCGTGCATGCATTCCAAGCGTCCCCAAAATACATGCATTCAGCCAAGCCGCATGATGGAGACTAGTCATTCTCACTCGAGTCGCATCATGCACATACTCAGGCGTCCCTGAAATATATGCATGTCAGCCGAATCTCGTGAGCAGGGTTTTCCATTCTTCAATCATTCAATCCATCCACATCAATCCGCAAGATCAATCATTCGATTGCTAACTCTTGCAACAGGGCGTCTCGCCTAACCGCTAGGCCGATTCACAAGGCTAAGTCCATGTCAGTATTGGAATCATAGTTCCCCAACAATAATGCCAATACTGAGCCCAATCCTAGGGTCAAACCAAAGTCGGTAATGCAGGATTTTCCTACCCAAGCTCGCGTCACTCAGATGTCTAAACATCGAGCATGATCACCTAGTTCGTATCAAGGCGTTCGTTGTGCAACGCAACGAATTTGAATCCATTCAGATCACCCATTCTAACCAATTCATGTATTCGATCACGAGGTTATCTTGCTTGACAATACATTGTGCCCCAATCTCACGCGAGTCCGATTATCCAAGGTGGTTCATGAATCATCATGCGACGCTCCCGTGGAATAATCATTCTTATCGGGGCGTAACTCTTGTTTGAGTTTAGACTAACTCATTCTCGATACACGGATTGGACCCACTCAATCCTCAAGTTCAATTTTCTTCAAGCACACAATTTCATTCTCAAGTCACCTTCGCGTCAAACCACAAGTCGAAACATACGTATTGCCACGCCATGCAAGTGCCAATCACCCCGCTGTATGAATCACCATACCAGCGCTCACGCGGAGTGATAGCCCTAGTCGGCATGACGCATGTACGAGGCTGGGTTGCGCTCGCATAAGGCAAGAACGTCAATGTTGTGGTTGTCAATGAAGCAAATCCAAGCATTCTCATTTTTCATCCAAGCCAAATCAATTCGATAGTTTAACCGTCATGCGTTCAACTAGAAAATCCTCGAGCCAAGTCTATCTTTTCCTTGACACATTTTTAACTTCCCAAGTATAGCATCCAACGGAACAATGACATTTGCACGATCGTCATTCGTCGAGTCAGAGTACCCCCCGAATTATCGTATATCGATCTTTGATACACCTTAATACCATCGACGATATGCGTAACCTGACGATCTTCCTTTGCAATCGATTTCGAGTCATGCATCGATGCTATTGTCCGAGTTGGATATTCCATAATCTTCTCGATATTCAAGATCAAGTTCGATCACTTTTCCTCAAGCTAGTTTTCAAGTTCGTTCTCCAAACTCAAGACACAATTTATTCGAATCAATCCAAATTCGTACACGCGATCCTCTAAGTTTCCTCGATCATGACCATTCATTTTCATTTATCGTTTCGAATCGTTTTCTAACTTGCGTTGTTCATTGACAAGTTGTCCGAATGACATCTCATTCGGAACATTCGAAGTCACGACCAACTAAGCGTGACGCGTTCTAAGGCTTTGCGCGATCGCATCGCCTCGCCGACGTACTCGTTGTGTTTCGTAATCCTCAATTTTCGTTCGAATGATTTTCCAAGAACATCCATACACCACTCAGATTCGAGCCACTCGACTAGTCGTCGACACTCATTCTTATTCTTCTCCGAACCTATCACATACACCACTCGGGTTCAAGCCATACGATCTAGTCCTCAATCACGTTCGCGCCATGCGCTAAGACATCCTTCAGATTTGTTCGATGAATCTCTAGCGTAATCGCTCACGTCGCCTCGACGTACTAAGTCGTTCGTACTAATCCTCGAAATCCAAGCCAATCATTCGTGTGCGCCTAAGCGTTCCTATCGATTACACACAAAGTGTATCTCCGTTCTCGATCGAGCGATACATTGATATCGCTCGCAACCCGATTGCACCCAAGAGTCGAGGTGTGCGACACGCGGACAAAGTTGTACCGCTTAAACCATCCCGTATGGACTACATTCAGTTTGCACGCTCACTCATTCTCGTTCGTAACTCGTTTGCACCAAAGGGTCTAAGTGCGCGATACTCCGCACAACTTAGCCAAAAGGCTGCGTGCATGACCATCCCGTTCGAACTATACTTCGATCTCGTGTACTCGTTTGCTATTGTCAGCATAAGCTTATTCAAACACGCCTTGCGTTTGCTAACTCTTAGCATCGGTTCCTTCCAACTCAAGTCCGTCGTGGTTTGGCACAAAGGCCTTCGCCTATCGATCCCATCCAACCGTGTACTCGTACGAGCTTTTAAAATATTAGACTTATTGTATGGAACATCCCAAGGCACAACGAGAGAGACGTATACTTCTTTTTATCCAACTAAGCTTTCAAAACTGAAAAAATTGAAATGAGGTCCAAGGACGTAAAGCCGTGCTCTGATACCAATCTGTCATGTCCCGCTTTCGCAGGAGCGATCGTCCTCGCTAAGGCGTGATGCCGCACGGGCCTAGGTTGTGCCCGTGCAAGGCCAAGTCTAGAAACAGCCGATTTGATGCTAGGTCACAGAGTCGCACAGAGTGTTCCCATTTGCAGCGAAAAGTAAATGAACACAAGTTGAAGCCAATTCAATACACTTTATTGATATTCAAAAAGTTTACAAGCGGCGCTAGGCCGATATTACAAATCGCTCAAGCTCTCTCTCTCTCTGAAACATAAAAGGCGTGCCAAGTGGCTTACAAGATGGAATGATTCATGGCGATGTTCCGATACATTATGTCCTGTATAGGGTGCTTCAGCTTCTGCAACGATCCAAGGCCCCAGAGATGGCTCGCGCCTTATCACGTTCGATGGAAGCTTCGCACCCGCCGGCGTCTCCTGCATCCTGCATGCAGACTGTGGGTTATCAGTACATTGTATGCACTGGTAGGGAGGCTAGCTCACCCACAATGCTATCATTACCAAACACGTTCGATTTACTTTTGTGCATCTCTATCATTCATTGTCTTTCTAATCTTGCATTAGGATCAGTTTCATGGCATATGTCATAACCTATCTCGTGTCACCGATTTCATGTGTCGCATGGAAATACATGCACAACTTACCCATACTTACCGTCCGACCTTTCCTGTTCAAAGTAAACCAAGTTAGACAACAATTCATAAGTAATAATTGTCGTGATTCACGTAAACATTCAATATCAAGGACGTGTCCCCGCCTCAGGTCCTAGCGCGTCGTAGGTGTATTTTCTAACTCATTTGCACGAAGTACTTTCGATCATTTTGTGTTGTTATACTCAAGCCTGTTCAGAAGGTGCTTTTCTTAGTTCACTTAGACTACTTGATTTCAATGCAAGAACTTGCACGTGGATTGCCACCAGCAAGGCTTACTTAATCTATATGCACCGGTCGCTGGCAAGTCAGCCATTTTAGACATTTTTCCCTGTGGCATTCTCATCTATCAAGCGTGATGGCTGGTACACCTTGATAGACTATTGAATAACCGGCCCTACGTTTGGTTATGTGCCCAAGCCCGCACATTCTGTCCGCCTGTAGGCCATGATTCCGCCTAGACCGGCCACGAAAACGTCGTTCGTTGCCCTTGGAATCATTTTTTCGCTCGTGCACGAGCCGTCCACGACCATTTCGTATTTTATTGTCATTTTAACATAACGGCTGTCTTTGAGCCATAGGCTAACCCTTAGCCATAATGCGTTATCGACCAGGTTGGCGTCCGTGCAGCACGGGTAGCGAGCCCCATTGCACGTGCCCGTCACACCTGTCGCTAACCATTCGTTTCTTTCCTATCTTTCCTTCATTCTTTCTTTTTTACTTGTTCATTCATTCATTGGTTCTTTCACATATTTGTTCAATTCATTCACGTATTCATTCTTTCATTCGTTGATTCATTCATTCACTTATTTTGTAACTCCCTGTGCGAAAGTCGCCTTGGCGACCCGTCGGTCCCATAGGTTTCAATATTGCTACACTCTACTCGGAATGACTATGTGATAGCCTTTCCGTTTCATTGTTGTAAACCATTCGTTGTTTCATTGTTGAACGCGTAAGGTACTCGAAAGTAAGCTTGTGCCTTAGCATGAGCGTGAAGCGCGCGGTGTGTGAGTTCTCGAATTTTTCATGTTCCTTTCCATATTCTATACAATCATACAAGATGGGATTATTCCCTTAGCTAGGTGCTTGGGTCATTTATTAGCATGCGCGGGGTTTATCGTCTAGCGTTTCAGTGATAGTGTCCGTATTGTTATGTGTCTAGGCTAAGCAAAGACATGTTCATCGGAGCCACCCACCTTAGCGATGTTCGCATCGGCGAGCGATACTCCGAGCGCGCCTTTGAAAGTCTAAGTCTGGATTCATCCTGACGGGCCAATGTAAGCCTTGCATCGATTCTTCATTAGGTCGATGTCAACTCTTCGGTCGACGGCTCGTTTGAGTCGTTGCACTTGCCGTTTGAATCGGCGTTCCGCTAGGGCGGAGCGGGTCATTACAATAAGCACCACATTTGTAGCAGGAGTAGGCGCTTGGCCTTCCACTCTCGCTTTGGGATGACTGGCATGTGGTTCTTACCATGAGACTGCCAGGAGTCAAAGGTCCTTGGTTCTTGTTAGAACCTCGCTTTGGGTGGCGAGACTTAAATTTGCCTCTATTCCTTGGCTGGACGACTGACCCTTGTCTCGTTTCTACCGTGGATTTGGTCCACGGAGAGCGTTTGCATCAGGCATTGGAATTGCCTTTGTTCCAGCATGACGAGAATTGTTGTTTCTCATTAAAATGAGACTGTCTTCTCGTCAAGTAAAAGCTGGGTGATGAGCTCAGGAAACTTGGTGAACTTAGACTGACGATATTGCTTTTGGAGCAAGTTGTCAGTGGAAGGAAATGTGGCGTAGTTTTCTCCAATAAATTACTGTCGGTTAATAATCTCACCGCAGTATGGAGAAGTGATCGAATCCTGCAGACTTCATTGTTGTAATCAGTTACATTTTGAAGTCTTGGAAGCGCAAGTTCAACCAGTCATGGCGTGCTTCAGGTAGCCATATGGTCTTCTGGTGGTCGAAGCGCTCTTTCAGAGAGTCCCATAGCGTCTTCGGCGAGGAGATTTCAATGAACTCCGCCTTCATGGCGTCGATAAATGATAATGCATGCGGAATAGAATCATCGCTTGGCGTTCATTGAGCGAGGTGACTTCCACTTCACGCTCTTCCTCGTTATAGATGACGTCCAAGAGGTCATGGCATCTAGATGGTTCTGGATGTCTTGCGTCCCGTCCAAGTAGTTCTTCCAGAGGCTTCAAGGATGGAAAAATCAATCTTGATCGACATTTTCTACAATAGGAGAAAAAATCTTGATCAGACAACATATAAAACGACAGGTTTATATGGATTGGTTGGTATAAGCAACAAAAACAATCATAAATAAAAACAACGGTTTTAAAAAACGATTTTGTTTAAAAATTATCTTATATCGATCGACGGGCCGATATAGAGAGGTCAATAAGTTTCTTGCAAAAATGCATAATTATAAATATAATTTGAGCAAAATATAATATTCGGTCAACCCCTTTCAGTAGCTATACGTGAATATGACCAGGCGGGAAAATGAAGGTGGAGGGTCACCAGGGACCTCTTAAGAACCAAGCCCCAAGTTCTTTCTGACATCATACCCAAATAGGTGAGCCTATTCGGAGAGACTTCGTAATTTTTTTGTCAAATGTAAGAATAAATAAGATTTTTCAAGAAATTTACGTTATTTGCGAACTGTGCAAAATATGTGACAATTTAGTGCGTGCTCAAAATGAGCGTTGCCTTTGAAAAATTATTAACCAAAAAGGTTATTTTTGGGAGGCCCAAATTTGGCGGTGCCAGAATTTGTTTATGTAGCCAAGACAATTTTTCAATTTTCACGCCATTATGCTAAAAAAAATGTACAACATAAGTAGGCAACAACACACAAAAGAATTGGTGCCTAAGCAAGCGGCACCAAAAAAATATCAACTATTTTTTCGACGTCTAATGAAGCGACACCAAAAAAATAGCGAAAAAATACAATTTTTTTTACTACTCATCTGTTACAATAATTCACTGAGTAACATAAATAAATTGCTACTGAGGTGCTTGTCGGGACGCAGGCGCTCGCCGGGGCGCTCCAAATCCATCATTACCAAAAAAAATGTTAGCATCTAAATTCTCTTTTTCAACATGAAAATTTTCTATCAAAAATTTATTTTCTCAGAAATTAACTAACAAATATGTTTTTTTTTAAAACTAGTATGCTAAAAGCTAGATTATAGCAAAGTTAAAAATCATAAGCAAAATTTATTTTTGAATATATTTTTATTTTTGGAAACATGAAGGATTACCATGAGTTACAGCAAATATTAAATTTAACAGTAATAAATATTTAACAATGTACGTTTCTATTAGATATATAATATGAAGAATTTGTACAGAGTAAATATTCCGACTTGAAAAATGATAAGTTTATATATTAATCCTTTATGCACAAACTATTTGAGTGAAGTGACTCTTGAATAATCATGTACATTAAGATCAAATTACTCCTAAATAGTCATGTATATCAGTTACTCCTAAAGAGTTCTTTATGCATGTTTGTTTGATATTTGTTTTGTATTAGTACAAATCAGCATCACAATATCTACTACTAAAATGCAATGGACACATGAACCCAACTCGGAAAGATCTTTATATACGATTCTCTATACGATTAAAGAAAACTTTCCATAGGATGAATTGGCATAAACCAAAAAAAAAAAAAATAGACACTTAAGAAAAAAAATCAACAACATCTTGTGTACGTGTGGGACATCTATCCGATGCAACACGGACATTCCAAATCAAGATTGTCACAAAAATTGGATATACTAGATAACAATTATAGATATATTAACAATTTTTTTACCTTTCTTATAGTACGGTGGAAGAAAGTGGAAAAACGATTGCGGATACGCGGGATCGGCGACGAGCGACGGGGTGCGCGCGGGGCAACGGTAGGCGGACGTCGAGGCGAGCGGTACTGTCACGACCCGCACCCGCTTTTCGGATACGAGACGTGTCCAAGCCAGCCTACGCGCAGAGTCGCGGAGTGTATAGAACGCTGTCCAGCCCGCAAGAAATAAATGCTCAAATATCACATTGCTGCTCATTCACAATTCTAAATTTACTACAACAGTTACAACATTTATATTTAAAGGAAATACAGAGTTTACAATTAATGAAATTGAAACAATTGCTTTCTATTTCTAGGTCGATCTCAGCATACCCAAGCCTCCCCAAGTGCTAAGAGTGATCGCGGCTAAACCTGAAAAATGTTGGTTATCCAGTCAGAATTGGAACAAGTACACAAACCGACGGCAGTGCAAAACACAATAGAATTAACAAGACATGAAAATAGCATATGAGAAATAAAACTGGAAGATAAATGATGTCATAGCACGATAGAGAAAGTAAACAAGGGAAAAACTAATAAAAGACATCTATCTAGGTGGTGTAAAAAATTCGTTTCGACATGTGGACGGCTAGGGGGTAAATCAGGCACACTGCACGTGTCGTGCGCAGTGGCTAGCATTCACGAAAGACAATGGAATATTTCTGGGTAGTCCACATGTTTACTAAGATATTTCCCTCCCGACAACTCCGTGTGACGAGCGTGTCAACAAGCAGCAAGATATATGTATAGACATGAAATGAAAAGACTACTATGAATCGGAAAGCAATCAGAAAGTGCACTTGCCTGAGGTCCTTAGCTGGAGAAACCAATAATAAATACCACTCACGAGCCACAATCAATCAACACATGCAGAAGTCTCCGGATGCTGAAATAAATATTACCAACGTTCTCAGAATAGTCAAATTAGCTAGGATTGCCTGTCCTTAAGTCCAATTCTGGACACAGGGGCAAAACGATAATTTCGGTCAAAAACGATATCCGCCGTTGGACCCAATTTGCACCGAAAAATGTGCCAGAGTCAACGGTCTCTAAAGTCGTCAAACTACATGTCTACGGATCCAGTTTTCCGATACAAACCCAACCGTATGTCCAGAGTTGGATTCCGGTGGTCCGTGCACAAAATCGCCCGTTGAGTGGAACCGTGGGGCCTGCAAAACGACGTTGATTTCAACTATCTCAGAATTGGACCAAACTTGGCATGCAGGACCAGAAAAATGATACGGTCCTGTTGGCGCAAGTTTCGTCTCGATCTGACGAGCGTGCACAAAGTTATGACTGAATTTGCATTGTACGGATACGGGGCGATTTCGACGGATACGCGTCGAATTCGTCGCGCACACGCGACCAATTTGAATTCCGTCAAAGCACACACGACCACGAAGCCGTTACGCAGCTTTTGATGTCTTCGGTGCGCGACCACGTCGCCCGGAATGGCGGGACGGACGTCGTGTGGAGCGTTTTCGATATTTTCGAAATAGGTTTTTCTATAACTTTGCAATCAAATTACTCATTACTCTGTGAACGAAAAATTAATCTATTTGGAGGTTTTTATTGTCCTACATGTTGTCTAAATAACTGTTCAATTAGAATTCTAAATCGGTT
>JANAVB010014139.1:0-36718 GCA_029216955.1 Iris pallida
ATTCTAAAACTGTTGATAATGTTTATTTTAGCATCCGAAGACTTCTGCATGTGTTGACTGATTGTGGCTCTTTGAGTAGTATAGTATTATCGGTTTCACCAGCACAGGACCCCAGGCGAGTACATCTCTGATAGTTTTTATATTTGATTATCTCTATATTTCCTGTATTTAATAATGTTTTACATTGATATCATGTTGATTCATGACACGCTTGTCACACGAGATAGTAGTTATGGATTCTTGCATGTTGTTCGTGACCAATATATTTTCGTGTTCGTGACTATTTGAATCCATGGGTACTAGCCGGGCGGAGAAGTACATTAGTAGACATGTAAACATACCCAAAAATATCCCCAAAATGTCTATTCTTTCCTGATAGCAGCTGCACACGACACGTGCAGGGTGCCAGATTTACCCCTTAGCCGTTTACATGTCGAAAGTGTATTTCAAATCACTTGTTAGATATAGTCTTACTGCATTACAGTTCTTGTCGTTGCTTGCCTTGTGTACCATGTCGTCCTGCTTTTACTCGCATGATTCCTACCATAATTTTCTATTTATCCCTTATCATGTATCTCAGTATTATTACAGATTTATGGATTTCATCATTTATTGATTCTGTTATGAGATTGTACTCGTTCCATTCCTGACTGGAAACCAACATTTTTTAGGTTTAGCCGCGATCACTTTTAGTACTGGGAAGACATGGGTATGCTGAGGTCAACCTAGAAATAGATAGCCATTGTATCATTTTCATTAATTGTGAGAACTTTGTATTCTCTTTAATTTTAAATATTGTAAATATTGTAATAAATTGAAAAATGTGAATGAGCAATAAAGTTTGTTTTTGAGCATTTATTTTCTTGCGAGCTTGACAGCGTTCTACCGTCGACTCTGCGGCATTGGCTGGCTTGGACACGTCTCGTATCCGAAAAGCGGGTGCGGATCGTGACATAATCCCACCCCCTCGATGATTTTAGGATTAATTTTTTAGACAAACACTTCTTCAAGAGTAAACAAATTCTTCGTCAAGTGATCTGTAAAGTTTTTTTTCTTCTGACTTTTATAGTCAAGAACCACATTTTGTGCCTTTTAGGCTTCTTGAAATACATCTGTAGGTACCTGTTCATCTTAGAATTCACAAGATCATTCTTTAGCATAATTTATAAAAATGACAGGTAGAAAAATTTGTAGATCATGTATTTGCATAATAAGATGCTTAATCTATTCAGTTCCAATACATCATGAAATCATAGCAAGAGTGAAATTTGGGCCTGGATGTATTTGATATATACATAGTAAGATATTGAGCCATTAATCTTCAGCACAAGCTATGTTTACATATACCATTTCAAATTCTTTATTACTTCTAGCTATGATAGTTTATCATATGGACCTATCAACTTATGAGTATCTAAGTTGCTCCACAGGTGAAACCTTACACTAGATCTTAGTGATCTTTAGTAATTTTATATCCGAATAAAATGTCATATTATGACTCAGAAAAATACTTAAAATTTGTTGAAACCAACTGTAGTCCATTTCTTTAGAAATTTTTGGTTTGACTAAGCTAGACGTTTGGATTACTCATAAATCATACTCTGTGTCATCATAATCAAAATGTGTGATTCCACTAATTATTGATATAAGCACTAGGATAGTGAGCCAAAACTCATCTGACTCTATCACCTCTTAAAGTAAGACACAACAACTATCAGCCTTGTCTCTAAAGATTTATCTTTACAAGCTATGTTTGCAAAAATGACAGTCTAAAGTACTTGAATAATATTTTAAGTGATTTTTCTTATCAACCTTTAGAATCTTTAGTCTATCAAGTGTTGATTAACTTTGATTAGTTGTAGGGGCGGTTCCCAACTAGTGGAGGTCCACAGGGTTCCCAAAATAATCTAATCTTTTCTAAAACTTTAGATTTATATAAATTTACAATATCACTAAACTATTTTATTTTGACTAAATTGTTTGAACGTTTCAAAGAAATTATAATGCTATAGTTTATATGCAAACAAATGCTTGCCAAACACAATTTAAATATTATAGTTGAACAATATTATGATTTCTTTCTGACTAAAAATTCTAACATTGTGAAATTATGGCCGCTAAGGTTCATGCAAACCGACCTAGAAAAAAAAAATCATATAACGTCACTTTGATACAATAATGTAAAATCCCATAATCATTTCCAAAGGATCAGGATTTATCTATAACCATACAAAAGATATGTTATTTTTATACATTATTTAGATATCGTTTCATTATTCTTGGTAAGCATCCATTAATAGCAAATAACTTTTGTTTTACGTACCTTCACCCTATCATGTTTCAGCCTTTCCTAACAAGTCACAATCTCTAATCTTCGGGCTTAGAGAGATAACATTACAAATATCATGTTAAGAATAAGTGAGGACAAAAAAGAGTACAGAAGTAAACTTGTATTACCGTCACCGTTAATATTTTCTTCTTGCCAAAAAGTTAAAAAATATATTTCTAATGATCATATCTTCAAGAAAATTGAATTTAACAAGAAATGTAACTGAAACGATGCACAAACTTGTTTATTCTCATACGAAAAAATAATTTGGCAAAAAATATATACAGCAGATGGTTTTGCATGCTAATTTGTTGTCTGCTTTTGTGGGCCAAATATCATTTAACAGAAGAATTTCTAAATAAATAAATAAAATCTAGAGCTCCCTTTGTTCTCGTATGCATAATCAGCAATAATCAGCAATATGTACATGATGAATGAAAGATTGATTCTCTAACAATACCAAGAAATGAGATAACATATCAAGTTATCAAAAACTTTATGCATGTTGATGAACTCATTCTTATACAATATTAAATCCAAATGAAGCCATGTTCATGGAATACAACATGTTATTCTTTCTTATTCTCCAGAAACGTGTACAACGAGAGGATTATTCTATGATAACCATCCACGGAAGAATGTACTATGTTAAAATATTAATACTTCTAAGGAAGCATCGTGGCAATCCTAAAACATTGAAGAAAACTGAAGCAATAGTAAGACATTTTTTTTAATTTAACGAAACATATAAATAATTTAGCGAAACATATAAATATTATAAGAAGTAGAAAATTCACTAAAATTATTTCATTCAATGTGCATCAAAAGTTTAAACCAATATTCTATGTTTAAGCACATAAGAGCGCATATGTAACCACCCTAACCCAGACAGACATTGATTCCCTTCTCAGTGTAAATCGATTTGTCTATAACCATGTTTTGGACCCATGATTATTAATATTTTCATTCTGGATGCACTTCATCATGAGTTCTAGTTGAATCAATAGGACCAAGAGAATACAGAGTATAAGAAATCATTTGGTCCATATGCCAAAAGATCCACAAAGAAAGATGTGAGAGCCACAAACGTGAATGAGAAATTCAATCACCGCTATTTTCATGCTTAGACTGAATTATGTGCCTTTGACAAGAATAACAAATTTAAAAATACTTGATAAAATATTATGAATATTTTTTCTGCAATTATGGTGCTTGTGCTTCTTAGAGGGGCATGATGATCATATATTTCAAACAACATAATGATAAGAGGGCATGATAACCTTTATACAATGACGTCCGACAATTCAGAGCACACAAAACTAAAGCAATTGTTTATAGGCACATAAGACAGATGGTAAATGGACATTAATTAGTTAAGAAACTGCTAGGTGTAGGTATAGATCTTAGAGAACTTGTATAAAGTGTCAAACCCAAAAAACAATGATAATAAATAGTACGGGACCTTGACATGATACAAGTTAAATCTTCTTGTTGAGTACCAATGCCTCAACTAATAGCTCTTAACAGACTATATATATATATATATATATATATATATATATATATATATATATATATATATATATATATATTGTCTAGTTGAGTACCAATACCTCAACTTGTATATAGTTGACCACTTGGGCCGCATGCATCTCTAGCTACAAGGATAATGGCTTTAGACCACCAAATCTGGGGCGACCATAAAACTTTAGTCGCCCAAACTAATCTTTAGTGACTAAAAAATTACTTTTGTCATCTAAAGTCCTCCGAATTAGGAAAAATAATTGTGCTATCTCTAGTGACTATTACTTTGTTTGGACGACCAAAAAATTCTTTGCAAGAGAAAACTAAGTCGACTAGAAAAAATATTCTCGCCTAAAGTAGAGGGGAATAAATTTAAGGCTACTAAACAAAATATTCTCGCCTAAAGTGGGGGTTTCTCGCCTAAAATAGGGGAATAATAAATTTAAGGCTACTAAAAAAATATTCTCGTCTAACGTAGAGGGGAATACTAAATTTAAGACAACTAAAAAAAAATTCTCACATAATGTAAGGGTTTCTCGCCTAAAGTAGAGGAATACTAAATTTAAGATGACTAAAAAAGTTCTCGCCTAAAGTATGGAAATAGTAAATTTTCCACCAAAATTAAATTTAGGTGATAGATAAAAATTAGTTAGCCGCCAACCCAAAAATACATTCATTCTAAACTAAAACTTTAAAAGAAAAAAATATAGAGTACATAATATTATATTAAATCTTTTTCAGCTTAGGTGGAAAATTTAGGCCAAAACGTTGGCCCAAACTAATCTTTAGCGACTAAAAAATACAATTGTCACCTAAAAGCCAACCAAAAATCTTTAGGAAGAAATAAAATAAGTTGGTGGTCTAAGATTTAATTATATTATTCCAAAAATAAATTTAGGCCCAAATTATATAAAGTGAAACATAAAAGAAAAAATAACAGATCACATAAAATATATTTGAGAGGCAAAACCCTCCAAACTTCATCATCGTAAAGTTTTCTCCCATATTCTACAAAAACATGGTGCTTCTTCTTCCACAATCCTCGGAACCACATCGTCATCGAGAGGACTCTTCTATATTCTTCCGTTTTTTTTAATAAAGGTGAGGATTAAAAATAAATCTACCACTACAAGAAAAAAAAACTTTTTATGACATAAAAACTAAGGGGTGCATAAGAAGGAACGCCGTGAATAATTATTTTAGGACAAACATTTTAGAGCACGATGTGAATAAGCCAGACGTGTCGAGTTTATCACGACTCGCCTTCTTGTGTGTCGTATTTTTACCTTAATCACGACGTGCATATATGAGCCGAAATATTCATGGAAAGCATTTTACGTGTCATTATATCATGGCACGCATTTCATGCATCATACAAGTCTAACATCAAAGATGACACAACTTGCATACCGTGAATACTCTACAAATAGGTTTTTGTTAGGGGCACTACAACACTTACTTGGGGCTAGCCTAATTTTGTGAAACTTTACTCAGGGTAGCCAAAAACTTCCTAGGGGCTGCCCAACCCCCAATCCCCCCCCCCAAACCCAAACATTCTAATTCCTATTTTCTCTCCCTCTCTTCAAAATCTTTTTTATCCTTCCTTTACTTCAAAATCCTAAACTTTTTCCTTCTCCATCTCCTCGTTCCTTCCCGACTAGGAAGCATCAGGACTGTAGAAATTTTCTATAGTCCTGATTACATCGATGACTGTAGAAAAAATTTCTACAGTCCAAACAACGAAAATATCAAAACAAGCTGTAATGTTTTGTTCAAAATTCAAGACAGAAGGGTACAAATGGTTGTTTGGATTGAAACTTGATAAAATGCCTATAACAAGGCTTTAATTAGCACATGATACTATATTTTATGGTCGAAATTATTTAAACATCACTACACAAAAACGAGGATTTTCCAACACAATTATTTTTTAAATTTCTAACAGTTTTTTACCGTTACAAATTACCAACGGTAGAAAATTGTTACAAATTAGAAAAATCATTAGTAAAACTAACAAAAAAATAAATTTAATGTTAGTAATCATACTATTTATTTGTAACACTTAAAACCATTAGAAATTTAATAAAATTAAAAGAAAAGAAAAAAAAGGATAACATGTATTGCATGTGATAATTGAAAAGTGTTATTGAGGAATGAAAATTTTATGCAAATTTCATTTCCCTCCCAACCCCATCCCGAGCGGCCGGCCGAGCCCTAGAAATCTTTCCTTTCCTGTTCTCTCCTCTTCTTTATGCTGAAGGCGACTTCAACTGGCGCCGCACACACTCCATTCTACTCTGCTATCGAGTACCTCGTCCACATCGAGTCCCTCCTCGCCGAGCTCGACCACTTCGTCGACGCCGAACGAGCAGAGAAGAGGCTCGGGTTTGGGACTTTGGGAGCTCCGATCAATGGAGTCTGCAAAGAATTACACGGGAGGGGGAGGTTTCTTCGATTTTATTAGGGTTTGGCTGCACATTTCACGGACTTGAATACGACGGACACGAACACATCACCCGATTTTCAGGGTGTCCGAGATTCCTTGGTTGGGTTCTTATTCCGAATAGTTATTTGATGACAATTATAGGGTTAGGTTTCTACTGATGGTGTTTTTTGCTTGGTCTAGAGAAGGGAAAATTTATAGTTCATATTCTCCTCCAACTTCATTAGCGTCTGCTTCTACATTTCACTGAGACGGGCACGAATACTACATCCGATTTTTGGAGTGTCTGTGCTTCTTAGGTTAGATTTTTTTTCCTTCCAAATAGCTATTTATTGACAGTTAGGGGTAGGTTCAAGGAGGGGAAATATACAATTCATGGTAATACTTGTAGTTTTCCCATAATTATCTATTTTGCATTTCGTGATCTTCTTTAAAATGCAGGCTCGAGACAATTTTTCTACCTCGATTCCGAGAACCAGGTTTTGAGACAACAAGCATTAGTGCAATCAACAAATGACGATATCTCAGAGGAAATTAAGAGGTTAGTATAACACCAAAGTTACAAAATATTCATGATGCATAAATGATTAATTTATGTTTAATATTCTACATGTGCCATGAAATAACATGAAATTTCAATGACCTGGTTTACTAAATGCCATCCTTTCTGTACTTGAAATTGATCTTCATTTGTTTTTAAGCCATGAGAGAAATATTGCCACATTGGAACTGTCTGCTCATATGATTTAATATATTCTAACTCATCTTGCTTATTAGGGTACTTGAGCAAGTGTCTTCTCCATTGGCATCATGAAGCCAATATTTAATGAGCTTGACTTAGAAGTTATCTTTTTCTACTTCCATTCTGTTATGGTAGCTTTTACATTATTTCCTTTTGTATTTATAGATATAAAACCTTGGACAAAGAATCATTCTGCATACTAAAAAATTTGGCCAAATGACAATTTTCAATATTACAACTCCCTATAAAAATTTGCAGTAGATAATCGAATATGTATAATGTCAAGCCATGGATTTATTGTAAAAGAATTAATGTAAAATATTGTGTTTCTAACCCAGTATCAAGCAAGAAACTGCACAAGCACAAATCAAAAGAAAAATAAGACAGGTGGATAGATCCAGGTACTCTGCAACTTAATTCCATCCTTTACCAATTACTCTAATTTATCTTCTTGTACCAAGCAAGAAACTGCACAAGCATTCTTGTCTTAATTTATCTTCTTGTACCAAAAATTATCAGGTTTGGGACTCAAAGGGACGTTGGGCCACAACATGAACATCATGACCTTACTAGTCGAGCTGTGAGCCTCTTCTCTTGACTTTTTTTCTTTCTCTATTTGGTACTTTATTTATTGAGGGATGGTTTGATTGTGTGTAAATGGTGCAGGGATCTGAGCAATCGAAAAGAGATGGTATACTCTCTAAACCAATAGATTCAGCATCAAGATACCTTCTATTAGACTCCCCAAACCAATTGACAAAGCTTCCTAAATCTTAACATGAAGTTTGAATGCTAACATATATCGAGGTAATGTCTCGCTATGTTCTGGTACGGTAATGTCAAGGTTGATTACTGATGGGCATTTAATGTCTCTCTATTTTCCATGAGAAATCTAAAAGTATCCCATATAGCTGACTACTACGGCAATTATCTGAAAATGCAAATATCCCGTATTTGTATCATGTTCATCTTTTTCTGTGTTCTGTGCAACATAGAGAAGCATAAATCACTAAAGAATAAGCTAAAAATTTGATTGGATGATAAAATGCATGCTATATATAGGAAACTTGTAAATTTTCTTGAAGTTGCATTCATATGTATCCATGAGATGGTCATTTGAATTTTGAAAGTTTGAGTTAGTGATAGCCTTAGTTATGACCTCCTCCTGTTATAATCATCATGAATTGAATGTGAACTGTACAGTGATAAACTGCATCATGCAGGCATAACCTAGCCTAGCTCATAATCAAGCTCATGGCACCTGCCACTGCACCAAAACTGCCATAAGCCAATAGTCATCTTAACTGTGATAAGCTTCTGAAAAGGAATAATTGCCAGAGCTATGATCAAGACTAAACTTTGAGGGATACCACCACTTACTAATATCCTCCTTTTTTCCCAATTCAATTTTACACTTGTAGTGTTGCAACTTGCAACCATGTATGCCTGTGTATGTACCATCCCAAGAAGGAAAGATGATCTTGGGATGGTTAGCTATATTATATTTTTTACACTTATGCATTTATGGTTTAGAAATTAAATCCTAGAAGGAATTTATATCATCTTCGCGAATAATAATTACACATCAGTTATGAAAGGGTTGACATGTTTTACATAAAATTTTCTGGAACTTTTGGTGTTTCTTGTTGTTCTTTCATATTATTTGTCTTTACAACCAAATGAGTTAATTTCCCCAACATGATTGGAGATAGTGATTAGATGAGTCAAGGCAATAGATATTGGCTGAATTTGTGATCTAATTCCCATGTGGCATTGTTGTCAGCGTTAGCTTAACTAATATAACATGTCAATGCTGTGGAATCTGTATCTAATGGTTTCTTGTACTTATTGTTTATGCTCACAGATGGAAGAGTACAAGGAAATTACTGCATATTCTTCAATTAATTCTTCTTAACCTCTCCAAGTGGGGTTCTATGGACATTCTGATTCCTATGGTGCAATATCATCCCAAGTTTCTCAGTAGAATACTATAACACATTCCTCTGGAGGATTTCAGACCGTTTCACCTCTGGTGCATGTTCCTGGAATTTTTTTGCAAGTTCCTCACTAACGCAATCATAATATGGAGTTCCTAATTGAATGCATGGAAAATCTGTCTTATGAACATAATAAGGTCATTTATATATTCTTTTGACATTTTGACATTGATCTCAATCTCACTCTCGGTTAACATTTCTGTTTCTAGTTCCAATAATATTACAGAAACCACAGCAAGCATGGCTACAAAAATGAACGTGACTGTGCAATTATAATTTAGCGCAGAAGCTCTCTATTCTCTAGGCCACTTTGCCCTAGAAAAGAATTGGTTTCTAGTCTTAATGTTTAGTGATATCCCGGTGGGAAGGTTGTCCTGCACTTTTATACTGCGATAATTCCCCATCCCCCCCACCCCCCCCCCCCGCTTTGACGTTTTCGTACACCATCCTTTTCTTTTCTCAAACTTAAATTATGTGATGTACTATTTCGATCATTTGCATGGATATTGCTTCTTTCCTCTGTGCTTGGATATTGCTTTCTTTCCTCTGTTGTTGTGGCCTTTCGTTTTCACCCTAATTTTTTGAAATGTTATTCCTTTGTGCCCTTCGTCTTGTGTCATATATTAGTGCAGTTATAAATTGTTGTTGCACAGACACGGATAGGACATACAGTTAGGACACGATGACACTAACACAATACCTATTTTGGTGTGTCCATGGTGTGTTTGATGCGTGTCTGATACATGTCTGATACGACACGACCCATATATTTGTCATGTTCGTGCATCCTAGGTAAATTGTATCAGCCTGCTTCTTGTTTACACTTCTAGAGGAAGATCCTAATCTTTCCATATTCAGTTTAGTCGCCTACCAATTCTTTTTCAAGTGCTCGAGTTATTCGCTAATTTTTTTCTAGTATATAACTTCAAGAGCTTACTTGATGCCAAGACAACCAAATAGATCTGTTGGTGAAAAACCAAACTGTTAGTGCTGGTTAAAACATTAACCTGTAAATTCTAAACTGGTTGTCCAAACTGCAATTGCTTGTTAAGAACATTCCAATGTATAAAGTCAAATAATTCTGTATTGGAAATAAACAATAAAGTATAAACAATTTACTCAAGAACTTCAAGAACCTACTACGACAGATGCTTGTTGTGGATTTGGTAATATGGAGGACTGAATATGTGTTTGATACCAGAGATGACATGTGCCGATGCGAGCACTCATGTTTGGTGGGGCAAATTCCACCCTATGGATGCAGTGAACCGGATACTAGCCGATAATGTGTGGTCCGACATGAGATGGATAAAGTCAGTTGCAAGACATGCCTACCTTAATTTCCTCAACCTCTGCAATAATGAATCTTTACCACGATAGTATTTTGCAAGTTCTTGTGATATTTTACAGGTTCACTTTTTGGAATTTCTGAGGCTGCTAATTCTCGTCTAAACATCAAGTTGATGCAGGTAAGAAACAAAATAATATGATTTCCATTTATGTACTGCATCATGACAAGTTTGTTTCAATCATAATTAAAATGTGTTTTCGTGAAGAAGACAAACTTTCTTCTTTATTGATATGTTGTTTCACCATCCCGTCTACTTATCATTGTAAAAAAACCATTCTAAATAGAAATATAGGTACAATTGAGCTTGTACATAGCTAAATTGTCTTCTTGCTAATGTTAAAATTAGCTTTCTTGTATTCTATCAGTCAGTTACAACATTCATAAAGAATGTTTTGTTGATTATTTTGATAACATTATTTTTTGTATTACATATTGGCTTGTCATCTTCATATATTTGTAAACAATATCTTAGGCTTATGATATGTTAAGATGTAAATTAATATTATGGCTTCGGAATATCTGTTTGTGGTATTGACAGTATTGATAATTGGAAAAAAGCTATTAGTGAGTTACATAAAACTACTTCCTGTAACTTTTGCTTAGTAGTGACAATGTTGCTATAACTTGGAAATATATTTCTTACTTAAAAGGCAAATTTTGTGATTATCATACAATTGTGATATGTTAAATGTACTTTAGAGGAAATAAGACAAGAAGGGAATCTTTATAGGATTTGGAGAAGAAAATATAAAGCTAGTATGAAAATGTTTAATGATATGGAGAAGCTTGCGCAAAATATATATGAAGATTGTTTATTGATATGACATAAAGTAGCATTTTAGAGTTGTGTCACTCTTTCTGGATTTTATACAATCCTTTTTTTTTACTGTTGATGCACATAATGTTTATTTCTGTGCTTCCCCTTGGCAATTTTTGTTCAAAATATTCATTAGTTTTTTTGCCCATTGTATGTCTCCTAAATCTTCTTTATTATTTGGCATAGTTGTATTGGGCTGTCATTGTTTCCATAGGATTGCTTTTCCAATATATAACTGATCAATCTACTTTTTCAGAAATAATGTTAGAAGATAGATTGATCACTCACTATCTTTGTGGCCCCTGTTGGTGAAACAGAAGTAACGTTGCTAAACTTCTATTACTTTCCATATGGTAAACTAAATCATTTTTTATACTTTTTGTTAGTGAGTTTATTAATGACATAAAGATCTACAATTTTCATGCCATATGGGATAGAGTATCAATTTTCATGCTTGATTTCCTGACATGTATTCTCTAATTGTTCTTCATCTTCTTATCTATACTTGTACTTGTATTCATGATTGAAAAATAAATATAAACTTGGTATTACTTGAATCTGATCCATACACCGGTTTGTTTGCACAACCATACAACCAAGGCTCCTTTTATTAGTGAATTTCTTTTCTAACTTATTTTTAATCTATATAATGGATTAAAGTTCTATAATTTTTTGGGTTAAACTTCTGGCTTTTTCTTAATCTTTAGAGTGGATTAAAGTTCTATAATTTGTGAATTGTTTAATATTTAGGGTGAATTATACTTCTATAATTTCTGGCTTGTTATATATAACAGATTCATTTGCTATTCTGTATTTTAGATGGGATGACACATAAAGGATCAAGTCTTTGATGAACAGACGTTGAGGGCCCTGGAAAAATGGTTGTCAAGAAGAATCTCAAGAATGGGAAATGTTTATTCGACTTCCCCACCTAAAGTCCAGTCACAACAAGCTCAAGTTCATCACAAAAAAATTACAACTTTGTAGCAATGTTTTATGATTTTTTTTTACAACTAAGTAGTATTTTTTGTATAGTTCTTCAATGTTTGTGGTGTACAAATTGTTTGTTTTTAATAAAATAACATCATTTTGCAAAGTGTTCTTTTCCTCTATTTTATATTTGTTTAATAATAGGCAAAGAGAAGCATATAAAATATAATTATAAATAGAATTCTTGGGGGCCAACGATATTCATCATAAACTATCTTTGGTGGTCAATAGTAGTCTTCACACACTAGCTATTGTGACCAATTATAGTCGCCACAAAGTGTCTTAGGCGACCAATGATAGTTGCCATAGACTAAATAGTCTCTAAACACTACCTATTGCGACCGATCATAGTTGTCATAAAGTGTCGAAGGTGAACAATGATAGTTGCCACAAACTATCTTTGGTGGTCAATAGTACCCTTCACATAATACCGATTATGACCAATCATAGTCGTCAGATAGTGTCTTAGGTGACTAATGATAGTCATATTCTATCTTTAGGGGTCAACAATAGTCTTCCAACACCACCTATTATGACCAATCATAGTCGTCAAAAAATGTCTTAGGTGACCATGGCTAGTCATCACACACTACCTATTACGACAAATCGTAGTCGCCACAAACAACCTTAGTGGACCAATGATAGTCACCACAGATGACCTATTGCAACCAAATATAGTCTCCACATTCTAATTATGCCAACTATTTTAGTCGGCAAAGGTATTGGCGTGCCCCTCCCTCTAAAAATATTCTACATCCTAAGGTGACAAAGTCTTCAAGGCCAAAACTTTGGAGACGACAAAGAAATTTTCTCTCAACAGTGTAGTAGCCAAAGATCAATAGGACTAAAATGCTTAATTAGTCCTTGACTTTGGGCCAGGAGCCTGAGGCGACGATGCTTGTGACCAAAGAATTTGGTGGCGATAAATCTTAGACAAGTAATTTTGTATTTAGGCAACAAAAAACCATTGGTCGCCTAAAGTCCTTTCTCTAGTAGTGCTCTTAACCACTAGCTAGAGGTCATTTGCCTATATATATATATATGAATGGAACCTGCTATCACGTCAGTAGATGCTTCTGCCTCCTAAGCCGCCATGGCAAAAGCTTTGCCCTGCTGCTGGTACTGGACAAAGCACTGCTGCTGTGTGGGCAGGGGCCATCTCTGCTGCTGGGCTGTCGCAGACCTCTCTGGTGCTCCCGGGGCAGGAGCTGTCCCCTAAGCTGTATGAATCTACGCTACAGGATACTTCCTCATCTGGGTACACTCGAAACACAGAATAAATACACTCTAAGTTGTCTCCTGCATACCTCCTATACATGCCCGGCTTCATGTAATAGCCGCAGGCGAGAGTTGGTTGTCTCTACTAAATCTATTGTAAAGGGGGAGCTCAAATTGGAGGATGGTTCTACTGATGTGCTGGAGCTCTTCCAGAAGGCTGGAACTGCTGCTGCTGGAAACGAGGCTGCAGATGATACTGCTGTGCTGAGGTTTTTCCTAGAAGATTGGGGCGTTTTCTAGATCCCAATTGACTGCTACCTCCTCTGTATGTATCTCGGTCTCTCTTCGGCTTGCGGCCCAGCTCTTTCTCTACTGCTTGTGCGACCTTCAAGATCTCATAGGTGGTGGCTCGACTGGTAGCGACGGCTAGGCAAATCTTGTGAGATAATTCTTTCTTGAATCTTCGAGCCATGGTTTCAAGGGTGTTGACCATGCTCTTTGCGAAGCGGCTGAGGCGAGAAAACTCTGAGGTGTACTCGTCGACGATGAGATTTTCCTGCTCCAGACTCTCGAACTAACTTACTAACGCCTCTTGAGCTACGTCGGGGTAGAACTTCTTCTTGAACAACTCCTTGAACTCTGCCAATGTCACATCTGGTGTGGAGAGTCGGGACTCATCTTTATACCATGTCCGGGTGATGTCGAAAAGCTGCATGCTGGCTGACTCGATCTTAAGGTTTTCAGAAACTCGAGCCATCTGAAGAAACTAATCCACGTTCTTTAGCCACTCATCAGCATAGACAATCCCTTCCGTCTATAGAATTCCAGGGGCCCAAGGTTCATGAAGTCCTTGAAAGTTCCAAGGCGGGGTCGAGGAGCATATCTAGTCTGAAGAACCTCTCTCAAGCTGTCGCGGAAGATGTTGGACTGCTCCGTCTGGAAGGAGTGATAAGCTGCTAGAAGATCCCAAGAAGCATAACATTGTCTAGTGCAGGTGCTGGAGGCAGAACAGGTGCTGGAGGTGGTGTATGCGGAGGAAACTTCGGGGGTGGTGCAATGTCATCTATATGGACCCTCGAGGTCTGCAGCTGTATCCAGATCAGTAACCTGGACTCCATGTGTCGATGGGTCCCGTCTGTGGAAGATCCGCCTACAGTTGGTCGAGTGTTCAGGGGATCGATGTTTCTGTCTTGAGAATCTATTGACTGCAAATAAGGGAAAATTATTAGATGGTACGAAGATTCAAACATGATGCAAATCAAAGGAGTAATTAAAGTCAAGTATGGAGATTAATAACATATTAAACATATGGGGGTCCTTAAAATCTAATTCTATTCCCAAGCCCATGGTAGTACGACTATCTTTAGTACTACCACGAGTTTTGCAGTCTTTTCCTATATATCAGCCAAGTTCTTCAATCGAAAATCTCTTCTATAGACAACACCCGCCATGAGCCATACCCCGACTGTAAATCTGCTAGAAACCAACCATTCACCAAAGCTCCACTACGGCAATCTCCAAGACCGCACGAGTAGCCAGAGAAACCCTGCCTAGCCCTTGTTGTTTCTGCATTAGCTTCACTACTCGCCATCGGGTCCTTCCGAGCCGACGTCAATCTATCGACGCCAATGATGTCTTCTGCCAAGCCATGCGTGCACCTTTTGACCTTACCATCCCTGTACTTCGGCAGCAACGGCCTTCCACCGAGCCAGCATGCCCAATTAGCGCTCGAGCTGTGATGTCTTTGTGCGCCGTGTATGCACTGTCAGTGGTGACGGCCTCTAGCCATCGCTCCCGGTGCCCGCTTTTGCGATCGCACCTTGCCAATACGTACCCTGCCACCTGCTGCCAAGATTATGCTACCCCAATGCCACTTCCACGTTCGACCCTCGTCGCGTCGCGCTCAGTGGCCGACGCTGGTGAAGATCCTTTACCAAACTTGTCCCGGCCACAGCGGTCGAGAACCCCTCCCTGTCTCCAGTACCCGCATTCACCACATCTCCGCCTTTCCTAGCACCGACCGGCCTAGCGCCTCCCAGCCCCATCGTGATCGTGCCGCCTGGAAGCGCGGTAACCCCTCTCCCGCTCCCGACTGCTCCTCTCCGTGTGCCACCTCTGTGAGTCCCCTCTACCCTCCGAATCCACCACTGATCGTCCCGTACCACAGCACCGCGAGCACACACATCTCTGAGGTGAGAAGCTCTCCCTCAATTTCACTCTTTTTGTTTCTTTGACTCCTCTAACTCTCTCTCTTCTTTTTAACTGTGTGGAGCTGTGTGCTCACAGTAAATGAGGGGGGCAGAGGAATAAGTCCGAGTTTTTAAAAATATTATTATTATTATTTTATTTCTATTTTCAGAAAACAACAAAATATATTAGTATTTGTTATTGATATTATTAATATTAGTACGTAATACATTGGAAGAATGAATGCGGATAGTAGTGAAGATTTGTATATTTATTGAATATGTATAATATTAATGGCGTACTATGTACAAATATAGGTATAAATCTTATACAACTAATATTATTGTAATTAACTTTATATTATATATATATTATATATATATTATTATATATATATATATATAATATATATATATATATTGGGTTTGGTTTCATTGGGATTGGCCTTACAAATTGAATAGATAAATTGTTATGGGCCTTTATAAATATCTTGGGTTATATGGGATTTTGTGTATATGGCTTTGGTTATACTATGATTTTGGATCTTTAAGCCAAATTAAAATATATTTATTTGGACCTTAGCCTATTTTGTATGTTCTGTTGAAGTTTTCCAGTTTGGGATATTTTACATATTTTCAATTTGGATATCATATTTTGGATATTATGGGCTTGGTATAATTTTTAATATTATTATTAATATTATTATATTATTATTATATTATTATTCTTGTTGTTGTTGTTATTTTAGTACCAATATAGTTATTTCTAATCAAATATATGTATTAATTAATTGGGCTTTGTAATTCAATGGGTTGGTTTTAAGAGTTTTATCTAAAGAATATTTATACATGTTTTTTTTAATCTAATTTGACTTTAAATTAATTTCATAGGTTTATATAGAAATTGGGCTTTAGTTTGGGCCTAAGGGTTTTGGCTATTATACAAATTAATGGTTTCAGTTTTAAATTTTTTATTGCTTTTGGGCTTATAAAATTATAATAATCAATTTTGAGTTATATATATATATATATATATATATATATATATATATATTATATATATATATATATATATATATATATATATCCTTTGGGCTTTGTTTGGTTAATACTTTTTTAATGGTATATGTGTGTATATATATTTATAGGAATAATTCTTAATCAACTCCCTTCTTATTAGAATAGTCAATCCTTGACCGTGACTAATCGTATTCCTAGTTTTTTCTTGCGAATCTGAACCTAGCCAATTAGACGATCCTGGACCCAACAAGGTTATCTGTTTCACCAGCAAAGAACCTCAGGCGAGTACATTTTCTGATAGTTTTTAAATTTGATAACTTCTATTATTCATGCATTTAGTATTGTTACATTGATTATCTATTTGATTCTCGACATGATGGTTACACGATATAGTATTTTATGGATTCTTTACATGTTATATTTCGTGAGTAATGTATGATTTTCGTGTTCATGATCTGTTTGAATCCATTAATACTAGTCGGACGGGAAAAATACATTAGTAGACATGTAAATATACCCAGAAATATCCCATTGGTCTTACGTAGAGAATAGCAGCCGCACACGACACGTACGGTTGGCCAAATCTAACCCCTACCCGTTTACATGTCAAAAGTGGTATTTCAACACACTAGTTAGGTGAAGTTTTTCTAGTTCCACTTTATGCATTGCTGGTTGTATGTCTTATCAGCTTTAGTACTGTTTTCACTTGTTATTATTACCATGCTTAGTTGCTTTTACTCTATGTTCCTATCCATGATTCTATGCTTATTTGTTCATCATGTATTTTATTATTATTTACTGTTTTATAGACTTGATCAATTATTGGAACTGATGTTAGAAATGTACTCGTTCCATTCCTGACTGGAAACAATTTTTTTAGATTAGTCATGGCTATTATTTGCATTAGATTTGGGAAGACATGGGTGTATGCGAAGGTCAACCCTAGAAGACTAGTTAGGTATTGGTATTTTTATATTTGTAAGGCAATGTATTTTGATTAACTGCAAAACTTGTAAATTTTGTAAATTGATTTAGTTGTTGTGAATGAGCAATAAAGATAGTTTTATGAGCATTTTGTTTATTACGGACTAGACAACGTACTACCGTCGATACTGCGGTGTAGGCCGGACTTGCACACACACTTGCATCCGTAAAGCGGGTACGGGTCATGATAAGTTTTTTAGTATCCCATGTATCTCAGTTTTTGCAAAATCATACGAACACGTGGTAGTACCATATTAGTCGTACTGTTGCGATCTGCGACTAGGAAGTGCTCATTCACAATTAGAATTTATTTGATTTTAGGAGAATGTCTAGGGCTAGGTATACCATAGGGAAGCCCTTATTCAATTTGACTATTGGGTAGTTAAGGTTGCTACATAGGCCATGTGATTTAGGTAGGGATTTATTGAATTCCAAACCCTATTGATAACTTAAGGAATTTTTCTAGAAAGATGTACTATTGTGTCTTGATAGGATGTTGATCAAAGGTGGGTACATTATTCGCTTGGTAAATTAGGAACTCCTAGGATTAATTCTTAAACTTTATCATTTATGCAATTTTATCTTCTGCCTTCTCTAAACATCGTCATATCGAACGGCCCGTAATTATTTCCATTGTGTAACGCCCAGAACCAGAATACTGGAGAGCGGGGGCATACATAGCCAGCTACGTATATTGAAGTGCAACCCACCTCTCTATATGGTCACGGCTGTCTAGATACATGAGGGTTTAACTACAAACCATCAGTCTCCTACGATCATGAACAAGCCTATAGTCTCAATCTCAAGCAAGCAATAATAGTTACAATATGTCAGAGCACCAAATATACAATAGTAAGGCGTCCCATACATTACATATTCGGATGATCATGAAGCTAGTCGTACAAAATGTCAAGACTAGCAAGAGTTTTAGTCATACATAATCAACCCTAGGATTTGTCAATCATATTACAGCCGTAGGCAGACAGTAATTAAAGGTACAATCGAGCTAAACACGTGCTCGGTGCTAAACGTCTCAAAAGAATAATTTACAATAGAGTGGGAGAGCCAAAAATAAACCCACTCGTTGCCAGGGTTACGCCTAGTGGTCACCATCTGGCTGGAAGGCAGGTAAATCTCTGGAGCTGCTCCGATATCTGGACATACAAAACAGCGGGTCAGACCCCAGAAAGAGCAAGTGCCACAAAGAGGCTTCACTTAGAACTAAAACCAGCATATAATAATTAAATATTAAAGATAATTATAAACAAAACTGATAATAACAGGGACAACAATAATAAATTGAGTACGAAAAAACCATTCGATTAGCCAGATTGCAACCTTTAAACCAAACAAGGACCGGGGTTGCAACCCTTCACCTGAATAGAACCTGTCTCAAATACTATTGATAAAGTAATAAGACAATAAACGAAGAGAGGACACAGAACTGCTCCGGGAGCCAGGTTACAACCCTTAAACCAAACAAGGACCGGGGTTGTAACCCTTCTCCTGAACAGAACTGGACCCTGATCGTTATTGTTAAGGCCAGTATAAATAATCATGCTATTGAAGTAAGGTAAAACATGACGAGCATGACATGGGGTGCAATAAGACAATAAACGAAGAGAGGACACAGAGCTGCTCCGGGAGCCAGGTTACAACCCTTAAACAAACAAGGACCGGGTTGTAACCTTTCCTGAATAGAACTGGTCCGCATAAGTAATCCTGTCATGTCACAATCTTGTACAAGATCAGGATAAGACTAAGCTGGGCTAAACTCCATCCAATCAATCGGCCAAGCAATGAGTACGGCTTGATACTTTAACTAACTAGGGTTATCACAGGCCTAGTTACTAGCAAATGCAATAAGATTATCCCAACAGCCACAAGCCCTACAGACCATCCAGGTTATCCAGACGCAATTAGTGGATTGAATTCATGTTGGTACATTGTCCAGGAAACGCATGTACCCTTAAGTAGTTTGGTGGTTACAATACATGCAATGTCCCTACTCGACGGTAGACTACAAATCCCATAATGGGGCACCCAGATAACGGGATTGCCTGTAGCTGGAAAATCTCTTCATGACTACTGGATTTTCTAGTTATTAGCCTTAGTAAATTTTAGTAGGTACCCCGACCGTGATATTCAGGGTTCCTGTCCTAGACATGATGCAAGACAATACTGGTTTATTTGTACAAATACAATCGTCCACGGTGTCCAGGTCAATCATTCTTGTCATGCCAGCTAGCTGTCTTAACAGCATATCGAAAGATGTCATGTCAGGTTTACTTGTCAAGAGTGCCACGGCGGGCCACTGTCGTGTTCAGGAATATACAAATCTATGTAGCATTTAATATATAATAAATAATAATATAATACTCAAAGAGGACAAGGATTTAAGGGAAGGGCCATGCGGCTTAAGGGAATTAAGCTCCTGCGGCTAGGAGAGAGATGCGGGCTTATGCGGCAAAGAGCACAGGCGCATGCGGTTGGAAGACGCAAGCATATGCGGCTGAAAAGACTGCGAGCTTATGCGGCTATGGAGTGCGGGTCTCATGCTGTAAGAGAACATGGCGCTCATGCGGCTGCGGGAGAACAAGGCACATACGCTAGAAGTCGACAGAGTTCATGCGGCTAAGGAAACTTGAGTCTATGCGGTTGGAAAGCAGAAGTTCATACGACAAATAAAGACAAGGCATACATGCGACTAGGGACCAATAAGGCCATGCGGCTGAGTCATGCCAAGGCCTTATGTGGCTGCGAAGATGGGTCATATGCGGCAGCGAATGATTGAGTTCATGCGGCTGGATTTGCCATGGGGCCATTATTGTGCGGCCAAGGGATGAATTCATGCGGCTGAAGGGCAGAAGTTCATGCGGTTAAGGCAAGGAGCCCATGGCCTATGCGGCAAAGACTGCCATACGGCTAAGGAAAACTTGTCGCATGAAAATCTATGCGGTCATGTACTGTGCTTCTTCCCACTTGTCCGAAAGAAGAGCCATGAAATCCATGGCTTCAAAGCTTCCTAAATCCTTCATCCGAGGTCAGAATCCAGACTTCCATAGGTCAAAATGGGGCAGAATCAAATTTCTACAACATAGAACCATCGAAACTAGATAATAACAAGGTTAAATAGATCAAAACCTAAGAAATCTGAAAATACAATAAACTTAGATCTACACAAATTGAACCATGGAAATTAGAAATGCTAAGTATTAAAGTTTGTTAGAATCTCGTGAGGAAGAGAATGGAACAATAAAAACTGAGTTCCTCCATTTAGCAAGCTGTACTTGCCAAGGCTCTCTCTCTGGTAGGTGAAGAGAGTAATGGTGAAGAAGGAGAAGTAAATGAAGAAGAAGTAAATAAAGAGAGAAGGAGTAGGCGGCCATAAAGGAGAAGAGTGGAGGTAGGTGGGGGTTTGGTCCACATAAAGAAAAACCAATCCAAACCGAACCAAGCCAACCAAGCCGAACCAAGCAAGAGAAATAAGATAAACCATGCCAGGAAATGCAATATACGTATACGTATACCAAAATACGTAATACGAACCACGGTCGTTACAACTCTACCCACTTTAAAAGAACTTCTTCTCGAATTTAATCAAGATGCTAGAGAAGCGAGGACAAGCTATACTGATCACAGGCAAGCTATAACAAGGCAATCAATCAAGCAATCATTCATTCAAACCAGAATTGAGAGCATAAGGCATAAGGAAGACATTATACCTTATGAGTCAAACAGGTCGAGATATCGCGATCGGATATCATCCTCACGCTCCCATGTTGACTCACCCAAAGAGTGATGACCCCAAGCAACACGGACTAACTTAATTGTCGTGTTCTTGAGTATCTTCTCCTCCGGTCCAATATAGACACGGGCCTCTCCTCATACGAAAGGTTGGTACCAACAACCAATTCGAATGATCCAGGATATTGCTCGGGTCTGGGATATACCGTCGTAGTTGGAATACATGGAACACATCATGCACCTCACGTAGCGATGACGGAAGAGCGAGACGATAGGATACATCACCTACTCGCTCCAGAATATCGAACGGTCCTATATACCTAGGACTAAGCTTTCCCCGTACGCCGAAACGAATGACGCACGGTTAGGCAAAATCCTCAGGAATACGTGGTCGTCGACCGAGAATTCAAGGGGGCGCCGACGAGAATTGGCCCAATGACGCTGACGATCTTGGGCAACTCGAAGGTGATCTCTGACTCGTCTGACCACTTCAACGGTCTGAGCAATCATGTTCGGACCGAGCATCTGCCTCTCTCCAACATCGTCCCATGCTAGCGGAGATCTGTACTTCCTACCATACAGTACCTCGAACGGTACCATCTGGATACTGGCCTGGAAACTGTTATTGTACGAGAACTCCACCAGGTGCAGATAATCTTCCCATGAACCACAGAAGTCAAGTGTACAAGATCTCAACATATCTTCCAAGGTTAGTATGGTACGCTCTGACTGACCATCTATCTGTGGGTGATAAGCTGAACTGAACTGGAGGTGAGCTCCAAACTCTCTTACAGGCTGCGCCAAAAGTAACGTAAATCTTGAATCTCTGTCTGAGGTGATACTGACTGGTACACCGTACAACCTGACTACATGCCTGAGATATATCTCTGCTAGCTGAGCGTCGACTGACCAACTTGAATGGGAGAAAGTGAGTCACTTTCGTGAGCTGTCTATAATAACCCAAATTGCATCTCTACCGGTCGGGGACCTAGGTAATCCAGTCACAAAGTCCATGGTTATATGCTCCCACTTCATTCTGGAATTGGCAAGGGCTGAAGAAGTCCAGCTGGTCTCTGATGTTCAGCTTTGACTTGTTGGCAAACCAAACATCGAGAGACAAATCGGGCTATCTTCCTCTTCATGCCATTCCACCAAAAGTGCTGACGAATATCACGGTACATCTTCGTACCACCGGGATGAATGGAATACTGAAACTGTGAGCCTCAGCCATGATCTTCTGTCTGATATCACCACTGGGTACACAAAGTGCTTCCCATATCAAAATGTACCGTCTTCATGAATACATAACTCTGGTCTTCGTCCTACCTCGCACTCTGCTCTGAGCCACTGAAGCTTAGAATCTGCTGACTGCGCCATCCGGATCCTCTCGACTTTAGTGGACTGAACTTGCATAATGGCCATCAGTGCCATACTGGTAGAAAGGACAACTTCTATGCCCATCTTCTGAAGATCTGCTAACAACTCTGGTTGTACTGTTAGGAAATAAACTCCGGCTCTCCTGCTCAATACATCTGCTACTACATTGGCCTTCCCTGGGAGATTGCAGGTTGACATCATAATCCACAAGAAGCTCTAGCCACCTTCTGACGCATGTTAAGATCTTTCTGGGTGAAAAATACTTTAGGCTCTTGTGGTCGGTGAAAATCTCCACCCTATCTCCATACAAGTAGTGTCTCCAAAGCTTAAGTGCAAACACTACTACTGCCAGCTCCAAGTCATAGGTTAGGTAATTCCTCTCATGATCACGAAGTTGATGTGACGCATAAGCTATTACCTTACCATGCTGCATCAACACATCCTAAATCTCTGTGGAAGCATCACAATACTGAGAATCCCCGGTCCCATCTGGAAGCGTGAGAATGGGTGCCGTCATCAAGCCTCGCTTCAACTTCTCAAAAGAATCTAACATTATGCTGTCCAAGCAAACCGCACATCCTTACGGGTCAACTGGGTCAATGGTGCTGAAATCCAAGCAAAGTCTGAAAAAATCACCGGTAGTAGCCGGCCAAGCCAAGAAAACTACGACTTCTGCAACTGTGCTAGGTACTGGCCATGTCTCAATAGCCACGATATTCTAGGGGTCCACTTCTACTCCTCTCTGGTGATGATATGACCCAAGTATGAAATGTGATCGAGCCAGAACTCATATTTACTAAACTTGGCATACAACAGGTGCCCTGAGAGTCTGATGAACCATACGAAGATGCTGCTCATGCTCTGCCTCACTTGCTGTAGACCAGATGTCGTCTATGAACACAATCACGAACTGATCCAAGTAAGGAACGAAGATACGATTCATGAGGTCCATGAATACGGCCGACGTAGTTGCTCCAAATGGCATAACAAGAAACTCTTAATGCCCATATCTGGATCTGATAGTTGTCTTCGGGATGTCCTGCTCTGACTCTGATCTGATGGTATCCTGACCGCAAGTCAATCTTTGAGAATACTGCTACCCCTTGAGTTGATCAAACAAGTCATCTATCCTCGGGAGAGGGTATCTGTTCTTGATTGTTACCAGTTCAAGGTACGATAATCTACACATAATCTGGACGTACCATCCTTCTTTTCACAAGAAGCATCGGGGCTCCTAAGGCGATCCACTAGCATGAATGAATCCCTTGGTTCTGAGTTCTTCAATCATCTTGTACAATATCTCTAACTCTGACGGTGCCATCCTATAGACCCTATCTGACACTGGCTATCCCTGGAGCAAGTCGATAGTGAACTCGATCTCTCGCTCCGGCGGCACCCCTGGAAGCTGTCACTACCACATTTCTAGTTTGAGGTATTTTTGACATTTTTGGGGTAATTTAAATTTATTAGAATTTATGGAATTTTTTAGAAATTATTTTGGAATTGTTTGAATGATGATTGACTAGGTTGACTTTGACTAGCAATGACCATGGTAGACTAACTAGGAGCTAACCCTAGTTGAGTTTGGTCTTGATTAGGTCATGCCACCCTAGTTAGACTAGAGTTGACTAATATGGTTATTTGACTTAAGTAGAGTTTTAAGTCATAAGCCATGACTTGTGATTAATCAATAAATCAATAGTTAGCCAAATAAGCCCAAAGCCCATTAGTCAAGTGCCCAAACCCTAACCCTAACATTTTGTCCAGCCAACCTAGGGATTCTCCCACTATTTAATCTCTCCTAAAATCTAGGGCTAGCCTCTTCCTTAGGAATTTATTACAAGAGAAGAAAGAGGTGAGTCCCCATGTTCAAAAATCCCTAGAAAATCCTTTTTTCTCCTTTTTAATCCAAACAAGTTGCAATAGGTTCTAATTATTGTTTTCTTGCTGTTGGAATTGGTTGTTCTCAGGTTTCTATCAATTTGGAGGAGTTTCACCATCAAGGAGAATATCACTTATTAGAGCTTTTTGAGAGTTTTGATACATTGAGGTAACTCTCTATCCACCATAAATCTGAGATTTTTGCATCAATAGGGAGCCCTAGACCTAACCTAATAGTAGGAATAGGAAATCCTAAGTTTTTGTGTCGTTTTCGTATCCAATCTGGACACGTATCAGTGTCATGTGTATGGTGTTTGTGGAAATGCCACAGTAAACTTTTCGTGTTATTTTGATTTGTTTGAATAGGAATCATTGTTTTGATGTCACTTACATTTTTGGGGGACTGAGGTAGTTTTGGTTTGTGTCGTGTCGGTTTGGACACATGGACACATCGCGCGCGCTTGGGACTGCACTGTCCTGTTCGGGGGTGTACGGACCGACACGTTAGCGGACACGAAATTCGACACACACCACGGGACACTGACTGACACGCCACGTGTCAAGTTTCAGATGACCACGTGGCGTGTCGGGAGAAATCCCCAGTGCATTGGTTTTACACACACACGTACACGCACAGTCGGCCACTAACACGGGTTTGGACACGGAGCTGGACACTTCGTGGACACGACTCAGGTACTTAGACACCTACCCTGACACCCCACATAGCTACTGACACGACCACGAGACACTTGGACACTTGTGTCGTATCCTAGACTAGGTGCACCTGTGCACGAGACAGTGCACTGCTGTTCGTGTCCTGTGTATTGGTTTTGGTTAAATTATGTTTGGACACGTTTGTGTCCACTTGGGTGGACACAAACACATTGCTGGACACGAGCACAAACCCTAGTATAATTACCAACCAATATTCGACACTTTAGTTCATTTTCATGCATGAATTCTCATTTACCCAATAATTTCTGAACATAGTATCAGTCCCCTCTTTTCTGTTTCCAAATTTTAAAATATGAACTTTGACATCATATTAACCAATTTTATACTGTTAATTGTATGGTTTAAGACCTGAAAGAAGTGTACCTACATGTTTACTAATGGTGTGTCAAAATTGAACTGATTGATGGTCTATTGGCTTTGTTTTGGGTTCAATTCTGGGTTAACTGTCAAAACTGGGAATGTTGGTATACATGAATTGGTTTTCCTTCTTTCCTCTGTAAACTGAACTGTGGGACTGGGTTCACAGAAATCCAGTTTTTCCCATCCACTGTTAACTCACTGCCTATTAATAATTTCCTGCATACACTGTTCCTATGTCTCCCTCACTTTCTACACACACACAGCCCATAAACACTCCCTAACACACAGCTTCACACACACACTCTCACACAACTGTCACTCACTCACCACACTCTCATGAGCACACACACTGATTTCAGTTTCTGTGCACTCCCACATCACTCTCTCCTCTCACACACAAGCTTCACACACACGTACCTCTCTCTATATACATATGTATATATATATTATATATGAATATGTGTATGTATATGATATGTATATGTATGTATATCTATATATGTATATTGTATTATGTATATATGTGGATACATGTATGTAGGTATCATATATATGATAATATGTGGGTATTTATTATATATGTATATATATGCAAGTGTGATACACATATAGGTAGCCCTATGTTGATATATATATATTTACTATGTAAACTCCGTGTAGGCCTAATGCAACTAGGTTGTGTGTTTGGTTTTGACCTTGTGTGTATGGGTTGTATGGACTTGGTATGCTAGCATGGGCTAGTTTAGCCTAGTTTAGACTGGTATGGACTAGTTAGGCCTAGAATAGGCTATTTAGACTTGTTTGACCTAGTTTAGACTTGTTGACCTAGTTTGACCATAGTTGACCTAGTTTGACTTCTAGGGTTGACCAGAGTTGACCAAGAGTTGACTTTGGCCTAGATTGACCTAGATTCATCTAGAATGCATTGAATTGCATTTTTATCATTTTGGACTTGTTGTGACTTGTGCTGTTCTAATAGGAGCCAGACACCACTCCTCGGACAGTACTTTTAGTTGGACACTCAGATACCAGGCGAGTATATTCTCTGATCATTTATATCCTGCTTAGAACTATTTTTGCAGTAGATTACTTTACTTGTACTGTCACGTTGGTCACACGGATTGGTACTATATGGATGCCTTCTTGAGATGTTATCCTTAGGGAGCATCGGGTACTCTATGTTTTGTGCGTTTCACTTACATAGCGTATCACTATGCTTCGTTGATTCTTCGATCACTTGTGACATATACTCTTATGATCACAGAGTTTCCTGGAATCCTTATCCCATTTATGGGTCTACTATGTATCACCCTTCGGGGGCTTATCACCTTTCGGAGGCTTACCACCCTTCGGGGGCTTATCACCTTTTGGAGGCTTATCACCCTTTGGGGACATTACATAGTATCATAACATAACCTGGTTGGATCCTTGTGTACTGATTGGGGTACGGGGGAGTAGAAATAGACATGTGAATACTATCCAAGTAGTGTAGTATCAGAATCTCTTCCATAGTGTAGCATCAGAATCTCCTATGCCATTTACATGTCTATATTGTACTCTGACTCACTAGTCACATGTTAGTTCTCTATTTATAGTATTTCTATTACAGCTTTCTCTCTCTGTTTACATACTGTACTTCTTTCAGTACCTGTATCTTACCTTACTGCATGATATTTTCTAACCTGCTATGAACTGTTGAGATGTACTGTACTCGCTCCTGTCCTGAGGACCTGTTAAAAATATTACAGAGGACGAGGAGGAGGCTGGTATGGATACCTATTACGGTGCCACCTTGGATGAGATGTTGGACCTGGACCATCAGCAGGCCCCACTAGCTGTGGATGACACACCCTTAGACTAGGATGCTTTTTCAGTATTTCATGGATGATTGTACTTATTGATACTTGGGATCTGGGATTTGTTTATCTTAGACACTTAGACTTTCTGATGTACTTGGGATTTTCTTTCATTTTAGCAGTTTATTTATCTATCTATCAGCTATGTTATCATCTATTTTTCTTTGAGTTTATATCATATCGTGCTTCTTCCTTCGTTGTGATTGAGTCTACTTTTATCATGTCACCCCCATTCGGGGAGTATAAACTGTTTATGCTTTATTGCTATATGTTGTGACCTAGGACAGTTCTACCGTCGACACTGCGGACGTAGGCTGGATGTACCCACGTCTGTGCCCTTACTCTAGGGTGCGGGTCGTAACACGTTTTATGGTAGCCCATGCAGGTCAAGATTAGAAGTGTAGTGGTATTCGAATTAGAATATCACTACAGCCTGCAGTAGGATATAGGACAATAATTTTTTTAGGTACTCGATCACATTAGGAAAAATTCTTTTATTGCCATCTAAATCCTTATTTTCAGCTGATCTTTTGAATTTTAATTGTCCGCCCTTGTTATATCGCTTCTTTCTCAGAAATTGATACTCTTGTTTGTCTATCTTCAGGATGGTAGAGACTCGTTCACAGCGTACCATTCATGAGGATATAGAGGGGACTGCTACCTCCCAGCCAGTACAGCAGGGCCAGGGGACTGCAGCTCCTGCCACCTTTGCTCGTATTGAGGCCCCGCAGCAGCAGCAGGTGGTATGCTTCCACCGGCAGGGAGGCATGACCCAGTTCTCCCAAAGGATCCTTACCAGCAGCCACCTCCAGGGACAGTAGACGCAGTGCAGCTGCTAGCCTTCTTCAGCAGTACATGGAGGGCAGACTCAGCAGCAGAGACACACGACAGAGCTCACTCGAGACATTGAGCTGGCAGTGACAGCAGTTGAGAGGGTCGTAGCTCAGCCAGTGGCAGCCCGCAGCTGCACCAGCCGCGGAGAGGGCATCCAGGACTTCAAAGATGCACCGAGAGACTTCGAGGGACAGAGGGGATCCTGTATGCCGATGAGTGGATCGAGCATATGGAGGAGATCTTCAGGCTGGCTGAGATTTCGACGAGGCTCCAGATAGAGGCAGCGGCCAGCATGATGCAGGATCTAGCCTGTACCTGGTACCAGACCGACCGAGGGTCGGCAACAGGACAGACTTGGGCAGCATTCAAGAAGCTGTTCAAGGAGAAGTTCTTTCCAAACGCAGCACTGGGGGCCCTCGAGACCCAGTTCGAGGCCCTAGTCCAGGGGAGCCAGTCCGTGGAGGAGTACGCAGGAGAGTTCTGTCGCCTGAGCAGATTATGGATGACTTGTCCGAGACGACGAAGGCCCGGAGGTTCCGGAAGGGCTTGGTAAAGGAGGTCAAGTCCTACACCAAGAACGCCCAGTGCTATTTAAGGAAATCCTGGTAGACGTACTAGCTGCAGAGGATGATCTTGAGCTTAGGCTCAAGAGGGGCGAGACTCCCAGGGAGGGCAAGTAGCGGAGGACCGGCCAAGAGGCCGCACTTTCAGCAGCAGCACCACCAGCAGCAGAGGTTCCAGCAGCAGTTTCAGCAGCCGATTCAGCAGAGGCCAGTCCATCAGCAGCAGCTGAGGCAGCACCAGCAGGGTCAGAGACAGGGTGGTAATTATGGCTACTGCAAGAAGCCTGGGCACGTCTTCAATGAGTGCCAGAAGAGGTTGGGCCAGTGCCTAGTGTGTGGTTCAGCAGACCACCAGATGAGGGAGTGCCGCATGGGACGAGCAGCTCCGGAAGGTGGATAGGGATCCAGCAGGCCAGCAGAGGGGACCAGCCCTGCCGACGCAGCAGCTGAGGTTCGTCCAGCACCAGCAGCAGGCCAGGGAAGGCCAGCAGGGACGAGCTTTCGCCATGGCAGCTGGAGATGCAGAGGTGATAGGAGAGCTGATTGCAGGTTCGATTCTTCTCGACTCCAGTCCAGCATTTGCATTTTATTCCGGTGCTTCGCTTAGCTTCATATCAGTATCTTTTACGATTAGACATGATATCATAGCTGAATCGTTGCCTAGGACTTACAAGATCACGACCGGGGGTGGCATTATCCTCGTACGTGATGTTTGTAAGGGTCGAAGAGTAGTTTAGGAGGTCGTGAGTTGGAGGTGAGCCTGCTCGTAATGCCATTGCCGAACTAATATAGTACTAGACATGGATTGGTTGAGCAGGCACCACGCCAGCATTGATTGCAGAGGGGTAGAATTTCTTCAAAGCGCCGGGAGAGCCAGAGTTCGAGTACTCCAGACGTCAGGCGGAGCAGAGCAGCGGAGTTTTCTGCGGAGTCTCGGTGAGGAGCAGGCGATTCCACACCCCTTGATAGCAGAGTATATGGATGTTTTTCCAGAGGAGTTGCCTGGATTACCACCAGACAGAGACATTGAGTTCTTGATAGACTTGGTTCCAGGAGCGGAACCCATCTCAGCATGTCTATCGGGTGAACAATAGTGAGTTGGTGGAGCTGAAGAAGCAAGGATGAGCTGCAGGACAAGGGCTTCATCCGTTCGAGTTCGTCGCCGTGGGGTGCACCAATGTTGTTTGTGCCGAAGAAGGATGGGTCAGTATGGATGTGTATTGACTATAGGGCACTCAAAAACCTCACGATCAAGAATAAATACCCACTGCCGCGGATCGATGATCTATTTGACCAGTTGAGCGAAGCTTGGGTATTTTCCAAGATTGATCTGAGGTCGGAATATCACCAGGTAAAGGTGAAGGGGCAAGATATTCCCAAGACCGCTTTCAGGACGTGGTACGGGCAGTTTGAGTTTTTAGTTATGCCGTTTGGGCTAACCAATGCACCAGCAGTGTTTATAAACCTTATGAACAAGGTGTTCCACCAGTATCTAGATCAGTTTGTGGTGGTGTTCATAGATGATATCTTGATATATTCCAAGACTGAGGAGGAGCACGAGGAGCATCTGCGGATAGTGCTGGAGATTCTCAAGAAGGAGCAGCTTTATGGGAAACTCTCCAAGTGTGAGTTTTCTTGGACCGGGTGGACTTCTTGGGGCACGTTAGACTGGAGATGGTATCTCAGTTGACCCCAAGAAGATTATAGCAGTCGAGGCATGGGTAGCACTGACTTCAGTTGCAGAGATCAGGAGTTTCCTGGGGCTGGCAGGATATTATCGGAGATTGTGCAGGATTTCTTCCGGGTTGCAGAGCCGTTGACATGGTTGACCGGAAGGATGCTGAGTATGTTTGGTCAGAGGAGTGTCAGGCAGCTTTGATGAGTTGAAGAAGCGGCTTACGACAGCTCCGATTCTGACATTGCCTTCAGGATCGGGTGGTTTCACTATTTATAGTGATACTTCAGGAAAGGGGCTGGGTTGTGTGTTGCAGCAGCAGGAGGAGGTGATTGCCTATGCTTCCAGGCAATTGCGTCCCCATGAGAGAACTACCCTACCCACGACCTGGAGCTGGCAGCAGTGGTATTTGCTCTGAAGCTGTGGAAGCATTATCTGTATGGTGAGAGGGTGGAGATCTTCCAGATCAAGAGCTTAAGTCTGTGTTCACTCAGAAGGAGTTGAACATGAGGCAGCACAGATGGTTGGAGTTGATGAAGGACTTTGACATTGCACTACAGTATCATCCAGGGAAGGCCAACGTGGTTGCCGATGCCTTGAGTAGGTATCCGACAGCCATGTGTTTGACCATGGATCGCATTTGCTTGCCGACTTGGAGAGCCTTGGGATTGAGGTGATCGTGCCGGAGTGCAGATGCAGCTATGGGGGATGCAGATTCAGTCAGACTTGGTGGAGAGGATCAAGTCGCACAGTTTGAGGACGTTGCTCTGCGGTGTCTCCGAGAGCAGGTTCGAGCAGGATTGCTGGAGGGCGAGTTTTCTCTTGCAGAGGATGGTGCCTTGAGGCACGGTTCCAGGTTATGTGTGCCCAGTGGAGATCTCAGAGAGCAGGTTATGCAGGAGGCCCACAGATCTCAGTACTCTATACACCCGGGTGCCAACAAGATGTACCGAGATCTGCGGGAGCATGTTTGGTGGTCAGGGATGAAGCGGGAGGTGGCTCGCTTCGTAGCTAGGTGCTTGATCTGTCAGCAGGTCAAGCGGAGAGGTTGAGGCCCGGTGGATTGTTGCAGCCGATGCCCATTCCCGAGTAGAAATGGGAGCATATCACTATGGACTTTATATCAGGATTGCCGCGTACACCAGGAGGGAAAGATGCGATTTGGGTCATCGTTGACAGGTTGACCAAATGGCCCTTTCTTGCAATTCAAGGTGGGTACGTCTACAGAGAGGCTTACGGAGATGTATATGCGGCATATAGTCAGGATTCACGGAGTTCCGTCAGCATCATTAGATCGGGATAGCACTTCACTTCCCATTTTGGAGGAGTCTGCAGACTAGCTTGGGCACTCAGCTCAAGTTTAGTACCGCATACCACCCAGACGGACGGACAGTCGGAGAGGACTATTCGGACCCTTGAGGATATGCTGCGGACGTGCGTCTTGGACTTTGGAGGTTCCTGGGAGGATTATCTTCATTTGGTAGAGTTTGCTTACAACAACAGTTTTCAGGCCAGCATTGAGATATCACCTTTCGAGGCTTTGTACGGGCGTAGGTGTGTACACCCTTATCTTGGGATGATGTCGGTGAGCGAGCTTTACTGGGGCCAGAGATGGTTGTTGATGCAGCCGAGAAGGTGAAGCTCATCAGGACAGACTTCGTGTGGCGCAGGACAGACATCGGCACTGGGCCGATAGCCACCGGAGACCCTTGGAGTTTAAGGTACAGATTAGAGTAGGATTAGTTTAGGTTTGATTGTTGTGTTTTAATAATCATGTTTGTTTATTATAATTAATTGAGACCTTGCTTGTGATTAGGTCAGAGACCAGGTTTCTTGAGGATATCTCGACTCGTGGTACGATACGTTTTGGTGGAGGCGGGAAGCTTAGCCCGCGCTTCATCGGCCCTTTGTTATCAGCGGGAGAGTCGGTGACGTGTCATACAGGCTAGACTTGCCGCTGCACTTGTGGGGGTCCACAACGTATTCCATGTATCACAGTTGAGACGGTACGTGGCTGACCCTAGCCATGTGCTTGATCATTCAGAGATTGAGGTTGGGCCTTCTCTCAGCTATCCAGAGCAGCCAGTGGAGATTCTGGATCGACGGGAGAAGGTTCTGAGGAACCAGTGATACCCTTGGTACGCGTCGCATGGAGGCATATTCTCCAGGAGAGTCTACCTGGGAGCGGGAGGATGAGATGCGCGAGCGCTACCCTTATCTTTTTGGACCGTGAGGTATGCTTTCTATCCCTCTCACCAGTTGTATTTCACCTTTCAATTTCGAGGACGAAATTCTTTTAAGGAGGGTAGATTTGTCACTACCATATTTCTAGTTTGAGAGTATTTTTGACATTTTTGGGGTAATTTAAATTTATTAGAATTTATTTGAATTTATGGAATTTTTTAGAATTATTTTGAATTGTTTGAATGATGGTTGACTAGGTTGACTTTGACTAGCAATGACCAGGTAGACTAACCTAGGAGCTAACCCTAGTTGAGTTTGGTCTTGATTAGGTCATGCCACCCTAGTTAGACTAGAGTTGACTAATAGTATGGTTATTTGACTTAAGTAGAGTTTTAAGTCATAAGCCATGACTTGTGATTAACCAATAAATCAATAGTTAGCCAAATAAGCCCAAAGTCCATTAGTCAAGTGCCCAAACCCTAACCCTAACATTTTGTCCAGCCAACCTAGGGATTCCCCCACTATTTAATCTCTCCTAAAATCTAGGGCTAGCCTCTTCCTTAGAAATTTATTACAAGAGAAGAAAGAGGTGAGTCTCCATGTTCAAAAATCCCTAAAAATCCATTTTTCCTCCTTTTTAATCCAAACAAGTTGCAATAGGTTCTAATTATGTTTTCTTGCTGTTGGAATTGGTTGTTCTCAGTTTTCTATCAATTTGGAGGAGTTTCACCATCAAGAAGAACATCACTCATTAGAGCTTTTTGAGAGTTTTGATACATTGAGGTAACTCTCTATACACCATAGAATCCTGAGATTTTTGCATCAATAGGGAGCCCTAGACCTAACCTGACAGTAGGAATAGGAAACCCTAAGTTTTCGTGTCGTCGTGTCCAATCTGGACACGTATCAGTGTCCTGTGCATGGTGTTTGTGGAAATGCCACAGTGAAACTTTTCGTGTTATTTTTTATTTGTGTTTGAATAGGAATCATTTTTTTGATGTCGTTACGTTTTGGGGGACTGAGGTGGTTTTGGTCTTGTGTCGTGTCGGTTTGGACACATGGACACATCCGTGCGCGCTTGGGACTGCACTGTCCTGCTGTTCGGGGGCTGTCGGACACGACACGCGACTAATGGACACAAAACTTGGCACACACCACGGGGCACTGACTGACACACCAGTGTCAAGTTTCAGATGACCACGTGGCGTGTCGAGGGAGAAATCCCCAGTGTATTGGTTTTACACACACGCACATGCGCACAGTCGGCCACTGACACGGGTTTGGACACGGAGCTGGACACTTCGTGGACACGACTCAGGCACTTAGACACCTACCGTGACACCCCACCTAGCTACTGATACGACCATGAGACACTTGGACACTTGTGTCGTGTCCTAGACCTAGGTGCACCTGTGCACGAGACATTGTACTGCTGTTCGTGTCCTGTGTATTAGTTTTGGTTAAATTATGTTTGGACACGTTTGTGTCCACTTGGGTGGACACAAACACATTGCTAGACACGAGCACAAACCCTAGTATAATTACCAACCAATATTCGACACTTTAGTTCATTTTCATGCATGAATTCTCATTTATCCAATAATTTCTGAACATAGTATCAGTCCCCTCTTTCTCTGTTTCCAGATTTTTAAAATATGAACTTTGACATCATATTAACCTATTTTATACTGTTAATTGTATGGTTTAAGACCTGAAAGAAGTGTACCTACATGTTTACTAATGGTGTGTCGAAATTGAACTGATTTGATGGTCTATTGGCTTTGTTTTGGGTTCAATTCTGGGTTAACTGTCAAAACTGGGAATGTTGGTATACATGAATTGGTTTTCCTTTCTTTCTCTGTAAACTGAACTGTGGGACTGGGTTCACAGAATTCCACATTTTCCCCATCCATGTTAACTCACTGCCTATTACATAATTTCCTGCATAAACTGTTCCTATGCCTCTCACCCTCACTTTCTACACACACAGCCCATAACACATTACACACCACACCATGTTTCACTCCCTAACACACAGCTTCATACACACACTCTCACACAACTATCACTCACTCACCACACTCTCATGACACACACTGATTTCAGTTTCTGTGCACTCCCACACCACTCTCTCCTCTCACACACAAGCTTCACACACACATGCACTCTCTCTCTATATACATATATGTATATATTATATATGAATATGTGTATGTATGTGATATGTATATGTATGTATATATATATTATGTATATATGTGGATACATGTATGTAGGTATCATATATGATAATATGGGGTATTATTTATATGTTTTATATATGCAAGTGTGACACATATAGGTAGCCCTATGTTGATATATATATATATATATATACTATGTAAACTCCATGTGTAGGCCTAGATGCAACTAGGTTGTGTGATGTTTGGTTTTGACCTTGTGTTGTATGGGTTGTATGGACTTGGTATGCTAGCATGGGCTAGTTTAGCCTAGTTTAGACTGGTATGGACTAGTTAGGCCTAGAATAGGCTATTTAGACTTGTTTGACCTAGTTTAGACTTGGACCTAGTTTGACCATAGTTGACCTAGTTTGACTTCTAGGGTTGACCAGAGTTGACCAAGAGTTGACTTTGGCCTAGATTGACCTAGATTCATCTAGAATTCATTGATTGCATATTTTATCATTTTGGACTTGTTGTGACTTGTGCTGTTCTAATAGGAGCCAGACACCACTCCTCGGACAGTACTTTTCAGTTGGACACTCAGATACAGGCGAGTACATTCTCTGATCATTTCATATCCTGCTTAGAACTATTTCCTGCAGTAGATTACTTTACTTGTACTGTCACGTTGGTCACACGGATTGGTACTAATGGATCCCTTCTTGAGATGTTATCCTTAGGGAGCATCGGGTACTCTATGTTCTGTGCGTTTCACTTACATAGTGTATCACTATGCTTCGTTGATTCTTCGATCACTTGTGACATATACTCTTATGATCACAGAGTCTTCCTGGAATCCTTATCCCATTTATGGGTCTACTATGTATCACCCTTCGGGGGCTTATCACCTTTCGGAGGCTTACCACCCTTCGGGGGCTTATCACCTTTCGGAGGCTTATCACCCTTCGGGGGCATTACATAGTATCATACATAACCTGGTTGGATCCTGTATACTGATTGGGGTACGGGGGAGTAGAAATAGACATGTGAATACTATCCAAGTAGGTGTATCAGAATCTCTTCCATAGTGTAGCATCAAAATCTCCTATGCCATTTACATGTCTATATTGTACTCTGACTCACTAGTCACATGTTAGTTCTCTATTTATAGTAGATATTTCTATTACAGCTTTCTCTCTCTGTTTACATACTGTACTTCTTTCAGTACCTGTATCTTACCTTATACATGATTATATCTTCTAACCTGCTATGAACTGTTGAGATGTACTGTACTCGCTCCTGTCCTGACTGGACCTGTTGAAAATATTACAGAGGACGAGAAGGAGGCTGGTGTGGATACCTTTACGGTGCCACCTGGATGAGATGTTGGACCTGGACCATCAGCAGGCCCCACTAGCTGTGGATGACACACCCTTAGAACTAGGATGCTTTCATTTCAGTATTCATGGATGATTATACTTATTGATACTTGGGATCTGAGATTTGTATTATCTTAGACACTTAGACTTTCTGATGTACTTGGATTCCTTTCATTTCAGCAGTTTCATTTATTATCTATCAGCTATGTTATCATCTGTTTTTCTTGAGTTTTATATATTGTGCTTCTTTTCCTTAGTTGTGATTGAGTCTACTTTTTCATGTCACCCCATTCGGGAGTATAACTGTTATGCTTTATATTGCTAGATTGTGACCTAGGACAGCGTTCTACCGCCGACACTGCGG